>CM073591.1:168373031-168549531 GCA_037074705.1 Zhengitettix transpicula | reverse complement strand
CAGCTTAATCATTCTGTAGATTCTTGATGCATGTACTTGAGGTTCCTCCAAAGCAAATCCTGACGATAGAAGAGCAGTTTCAAAGAGAAGCATAACAAGGTCTTTAACAGCTTTGTCATGTTTATCAGTTTCAGCCTTTTGCCTCAGCGTATCCATTACTGGATGGTCAGGATTAATTTCCAAATGCTTTTTAGCAGACATATAGCCCATTGTTGATGCATCACGCAAAGCTTGAGCTTTCATTATTCGCTCCATATTTGCAGTCCAACCATATTGTGCAGTAACAATGCAGCACGGAGATTCAACTAACCTGTTGCTTACTACAACTTTTTCAACCTTCTTGTCCAAAATGTCCTTCATTACCTTGCACAAATTTTCGAACTTAGCCTTGTCTTCCTCACGCTTCTTCTTTTCATCCTCATCTTCTGGTAGTTCCAGGCCCTCTTTAGTGACAGATACCAACTGCTTGCCATCGTATTCCTTTAGTTGCTGGACAACATATTCATCAATTGGCTCAGTCATGTAAACAACTTCAAAACCACGTTTCTTAACCCTCTCTACAAATGAGGAATTTGCAACTTGATCCTTGCTCTCACCAGTTATATAATAAATGTGCTTTTGGTTCTCTTTCATTCTACCTACATAGTCTTTCAATGAACAAGCATCATCTCCTGACGCAGAAGTTGAGTACCTCAAGAGGTCAGCTAACTTCTTTCGATTAGTGCTGTCTTCATGGATGCCAAGTTTGAGGTTCTTGCTAAATTGTTCGTAGAAACTCTTGAAATAGTCTGCGCCCTCAGCAAGCTCTTCAAACAATTCAAGACATTTCTTAACCAAGTTTTTGCGAATTACTTTAAGAATCTTATTCTGCTGCAACATTTCACGAGAAATGTTCAAAGGCAAGTCTTCACTGTCGACAACACCCTTAATAAAATTTAAGTATTCTGGAATCAGATCTTCACAGTTATCCATGATGAAAACTCTGCGGACATAAAGCTTAATGTTGTTTTTCCTTTTCTTGTTTTCAAAGAGATCAAATGGAGCTCTCCTGGGAACAAACAAAAGAGCCCTAAATTCAAGCTGACCCTCAACAGAGAAGTGTTTCACAGCAAGATGATCTTCCCAATCATTTGTAAGTGATTTGTAGAATTCGCCATATTCTTCCTGGCTGATGTCATCAGGATTACGAGTCCAAATGGGCTTTGTCTTATTTAATTCTTCATCCTCCGTATAAACTTCCTTGATAGTCTTCTTTTTCTTCTTCTTTTCTTTGTCTTTATCTTCTTCCTCATCCTCACCTACATCTTCAATTTTGGGTTTAGTCTCATCTTCATCCTCTTTCTTCTTTTCCTCCTCCATTTCAGCCTCATCATCACTCAGTTCCTTATCACGTTGCTTCTCAACCAACAACTTAATTGGGTAACCAATGAACTGAGAATGCTTCTTTACAATTTCTCTAATTCTATTTACTTCTAAGAATTCAGTTTGATCTTCTTTGATGTGCAGAACTATTTTCGTACCTCTGCCTAATGGCTCACCATTATCTTGACGAATTGTGAATGAACCTCCTGCAGATGATTCCCACAAGTACTGTTCATCATCATTATGCTTTGATGTTACAGTCACCTTGTCAGCAACCAAGTATGCAGAATAAAATCCAACACCAAACTGACCAATCATGGAAATATCTGCACCAGCTTGTAAGGCTTCCATGAAGGCTTTTGTTCCTGACTTCGCAATGGTACCAAGATTGTTCACAAGGTCAGCTTTAGTCATGCCAATCCCCCTGCAAAACAAAAATTTAAATTTGTAGTAATCTGGGAAATGAATTTATAACAAGTTAATTGTAACTTCACATGAAACAACTTTATAAATTTTTCTGTAAAGATAATAAATTTGAAAGAAAGTTATGAATTATCTAACCTTAACTACCAGAAAACAAATTAGAACATGTCAGATTCAGACTCCAACACTCAACTATGATGGAAAAGGATTTTTAAATTTAATACCGATTAGAATTATAATATTTATAAATTTAATTTATTGCTACATAAACTTCATTATGAAAATTCTGGGATCAAGTTTTGAAGAGATTGCTGAAACATACTTTGTAGCAGTCATAGAAAACCACATTCAAACATTAAATTAAATGTGTTGAAGAGAATCTTGTAAAAGTATACAGAAAACAAATGCAAAAAATTCTAGAATGAACAAATTCATAAATGAGTTCTAATTCAAAGTGAATTTAGCAAATGAAATTTGAAAATCTGATTTGACTTCACTAAGAACATGCAGTTTGCTAGAAATTATCAGCAATAAATGATAGTCTCAAAATTTATTAATTAGCTATAGCTGAATAATGAATGCCATTACAACACAAAGTTTCACCCCTAATTTGTGAAGTCAACACATCAACAAAAGTATTAAAATAGAATTATTTAAACTATGAAATATAATTAAGTGATTACATTAATACAAGTTGCGATCACAACCTCAAAATTACAGTTGACGAACTCAAAAGCTTGTGCTCCTACCGATCACCTGACAAAAGGGTCAAAGATCCCAGAAACTAGTGGTATTTAGTCACTCATAACATTCAAGGTAACTTTAAAGATATTGAAGACTAACATTCAACGTATCTTGTGTATATTATCTCCTGATAAAGCTCCAAATTAGGGGAAAGTGAAACTGTTTATCCATTGTGAAATTTTCAGTTGGTCAATAAAATAAATAATTTCAATTGCCTACATCTAAAAAAACTGATTGCAAGTACTCAGAAAAAGTATGTTTAAATCATTTAATTGCAAACCAAAGAAAGTTAATTTTTGAAGATACAAAAATTTAATTAAGCTAAATATATTAACAAAACTAATTAGTCTGCTTTGGTGCACCATCTCAAAACAAGACACTACTGCATCTCATTAATACATAGAAACACACAGTTCCAGAACAAGTTTCCTTCATTTAACATGTCTAAAATGCAAGAAAATTTTGTGAAAGATGTTTTCTTCAAGGTTTTGAAGTGTTAAATGAAGGAAACATCCTCCAGAAAACTGTATTCTCATTATCAATACAACATCACATTTTATGATTGTGCAGCCAAACAGTTTATAGTCAAACATACCCTGAACTGAACAATACATTTAGTCAATTTTGCAGCTTTTATACAACAAAGTTTCTGAAACAAAGGTTAGTGTTTAACTGAACTCCACTAACCCCACTACACATATATCTTACATCTCATAAGTTGCAATTGTTTCTGCTCAGTTATTCATGTGCTGTGGTATTGCAGACATGTGTTGTATAAGCTTATAGTAGCATAGAATTGTTAATGAGTAACTATGATTCAGAAATGAACAAGACAGATTGACAAAAGAAATTTGATGAACAAGTATTGACCATTCAGATTCTAATAAGTTTACAATTGTGACCATAGATTTCAAGAGTTGAGAGTGAAACAGATTGTGAAACTAGTGACAACAGCCCTTAGTGTAAAATTTGCTGGAGAATAAGAATTCACCTAATGGGAGATTCATCTTTTCTATAGACGAAATTATAAGATTTACAAGTACATCTACATAAAAACACAATTGCAGGAAATATTTCAAGATGAAAATTAATTATAAGTGAGAAATTTAATTATAAGTGAGAAACACATAAGTGTTAACTGAAGGGTGTATTGTACATAACAAGCACATTTCGTCCCTAATGGTAATTTGAAATTTATTTTTTTTTAAAAAATTGACATTAAATTTAGATTAGCAAATTATGACTAGTGTGGTTTGCACTCACTTTACCGCTGAAATAAATTCCAAATCAGAGATGAAATGAGAGTTACACAATTTAAATTTTATAATAAATTTCTTAGTTTGAATAGAACATGTCCCTAAAGATTGTGATTACTCAAATTCTAGTTTAATAATTATATTTTAAACTTCCTCTCCAACACATTGCAGATATTTTTGTGTACTTATTTGAAAAAGATCTCTAAAGAATAACGAGAAATATTCAGTTCTGATTGGGATAAATAATAGATTAAATAATAAATTAAATTTCTCAGCAATAAAAAAAATTTTGATAGCACTGCAATACCTAATCTCCCGTGACCAGACACACAGCTAAATAAATAATGAATGCACACAAATTCATAGCCTCTCACTAGCATGCAATTGACGAAAGACAACTCTAGCATTCCCTGGTTTTCAACTGAGTGAACTGGCAGCTAGTCATTAGCTCAGTGGAATCAAATTTATGAAAATTAACGAAATAAAACACCATTCAAAAAAGCATTCAATTTAGCTTAGCAAAAGAGAACGTTCCAACATACGACAAACTAGTATATTTACAATCAGTGCCAGATTCGCAAATATAAATTCCAATTGTTTACGAATGCATTCATTAATTAAGTATAATTTCGATACTTACGTGTCTATTATGGTAAGGGTGCGATCATTCTTGTTAGGGATGATCTTGACAAATAATTCCTTGCCAGACTCCAGACGAGATGGATCTGTCAGAGATTCGTACCGGATTTTGTCAAGCGCCTGAAATGAATCAGAAATATATAAGCATTTTAAATTTCCAACTATACAAGCATACATAAAATATCTAATAACATCAAACTTACATCAGAAGAGTTTGAGATCAACTCTCTAAGGAAAATCTCTTTGTTGGAATAAAATGTGTTGATAATCAAGGACATAAGCTGGGCAATTTCAGCCTGGAAGGCGAAGGTCTCAACATCGCCCGATTCTTCCATTCTCACGTCTTCTGGCATCTGAAATCAAATTATAAAATGGGTGTTAAGCAACACAAAATTATTGACGCCAATAAAGACACACACGTGCAACGACACTTACTATGACTTAGCAGAAACCGTTTATGATAAAGGGGTCTTCGGTTACAACAACGTTCCGCAAAGTATTTGTGGAATATAAACCGGCGCGAAATGCAGTCTCTTTTATAAACACGAGCCGGTGTCTGGAGGCGGTCCTATTGCTACACGTAACTTCCGCCGAGACAAGCTCCGCCCATTTTCCAGAACATTCTACAAGTGTTTTAATTACAAATATTTATTTATTCCAACAAAGTACATACATAATAATTATTATTTATGTTTATTATACTATTTCTATAAATATTATTAGTTTTAATTAAAGGATAAGAGGACATAATAAGTTTCAAAGACACTGCACGACTCTATTTTATCGACTTCCTTTTTCGACGATCACCTTCTCTAGATCTTTCGAGAATATTCCAGAACGCAGAAGCTTCGATCGTGTATAGTCATCGTCAAATTAAAATTGTACATCCCGTTTCTGGAAGATTCTCATGGAAACACGTGCTCATCAATAACTTGCCGAAATACATTAAAGCTACCATTTTTAAATTATTAAACTGTAGTTGAGCACAGAATTCAAACTTCTTAAATGTTATTCACTATCACGAAGAATCAATTGTTTAAGACGAGTAATTCATAATGGGAAAAAAAATACCTGAAATAATTTGTTGAATAAAAAGTAAAGGAAATCAAAAGAAAACAATAATTTCTTCGGTATCGCGGTCATTACAATAGGATACACATTTCAAAGGAGAGAAATTCAAGGATTGGATATGTGGATATTTTCGTTTTGGGAATAATTCTCTTGCATTTTCTTCACGTGGTAAACATTTTAAGAAGTTAAAATGTGGGTACATCATTTCCACGAGTTTCTTCGTTTAAGCTGCATTGAAAACGTTATTAGACATTTATTGTTCGACAGTTTTCTTGTTCCATTATAAATTTTAACAATGCTATCTGAAAGTTTATGAATAATGTTGCTAAATTATCTTCAATCCATTTTTGCCACCCTATCGTTTTCAGACATCAATAGGACAGTTTTATTCTGAAGTCTAAGTGATTTAATTGCCAAGCGTACAGTAATAGTAGGCTGACTAATCTCTCCCGATTATTACAGATCAATTCTAGTGTCGCCGAAATGCATCATCGGAAGTCGTTTTCTCTATTTTCAAATGTCAATTTTACCGCATTTTTGTCGGTTAACTTCATATAAATTCTAGCCCAGCCTTAAGAATGAGAAATTGAACCGATGCGATGCTAATGTTAACATCCAATCGCTTAGGTAATGCCGTGTCCCGCGTATCAAATAAAGATATAAATACACATTACTCGGCAAGTGAATAGAAAATTATGATTTATAGATACACCAGGCAAACTTTACAAACTAATGTAATAATTGTATGTTTTTTGTATGCTAATATTGAATTAATTCAATAAAATTATTAGTTTTCATCGAAAATATTTTAAAATTATTATGACTGATTTTTATTGTATTATGAAATATCAGTCTCAAATATATATTAAAAAAATCGATGAACATAGGAATTAAGAAACATATTGATGTGCTATATTTTATATTGGTCATTATAGGTACAGTTTTGATAAAATGGAAAATGAGTGTGGTTAAATATTTGATTATAATGATTATATAAACTGTAAATTTAGTAATATTTATTTTTTAATGTATAGTTGACTATGTCAACTGCCGAAAGCTTCTTCGATAATAAAAACTAAGGAACATAATAATAGAAGGAACTTATTTTGTATAATTGAGAATAATTAAAAACTTTGAGATTTTAAAATATCAACATGCTGTAATCAAATATCAGCCATAATAAGTTAAATATATCAAATAAATGCATTTAATAAATATCTTCCAGAATATTTATTAATTTTGAAAATTGCAGTAGCTGTCTGCAATTTCCAGATAATATACAAGTGTATAAATTCAACACGTCTAATTTAATGTCTGACAGTTGCCGGAACCACAGTTAAAATCAAAATTGATAAATATTTAAATATAATACGTCTTTGTTATAAGTTATAGTTAGATAAATAAATAGCCAAATAACAGACTAAATGAAATAATATTTTAAATAGGATCTCCTTGAAGATATTTTTTTAAAGTAAAATCAGAGGACAATAATAATAAATGTACAATTTATCTATTACTACAGCTCATGCCAGAAAGAAAAAGACATAGAGATACATTTCAGTAGCCTGAAACAAAATTACTTCGGACAATCGTAGTCCATCACTTAAATGGAAATTTAAGAAATTGCCGAAAGCAGTGGAACACTTTTTAATGACGTAATTCAAATAATCCACAAGTGTATCGTGGCCAAAAGTCAGAATTTATTAAAATTAACTTTTAACTATAAAACGTTTCCTCTCTATGTTCCGGGACTTCTTCAGTTGTATATATTTAAGAAAAATAATAATAATAAAAACTTTTTCCAGCAACTTCAATTTATTTTACGACCCTGGATTTTTTCTGTTAAATGGTTTACATAAATTGTCATCGTATTTAGTTCATTAAATGCAAATGAAAAAGTCCCTGAACATTATATTTAATACGAGTCAGTTTAAGTTTCTATTTTTATCTATAAAATTCACAATGATATTAAAATGACGAATACGCGTGTGGGGAAAACATCATACCACGTCGCTTTCGGCTAATATTTTTTAATCCAATCGCATTCTTTTAAACAACGGTAGTATTCACAGAATATTCTTAATAAATTAAAATATAAAACGCACGTGATAAAAGTATAATTAGATAAATAAGTAGCCAAATGACAGACAATAATACGTACTAAATAAATACATTATATAGCACTTATTTCTGTTATTTGGCTACTTATTCATCTAATTACTAATCTTATGAAATGAGTTAAACGTCTTTGTTGTATTTAGGAACAATGCAAATCAAAACAAATACAAATCTTTTAATTAACAACATTGGCTATTAATCTGGAAGTATAATATTATAAAATATTTCTCGTTCTATCCAACAGAGCTAATTTTATAAAAAAAATAAACAACAGATAACGGTTTATGAAGTGATCAAATCGGAGTGTTGAAATATTTTGTCCCGTCAGAATTGGAAATAATAAAATAGCTCCTGCAATGGATCGATGAACTGTTTTCGTTTGAACAAACTGAAGGGGGTGGGGGGATGTCTCAGGTAATCCGTATTGAGGCCGCAGCAGATGTGAGGCACGTGACAGAGGGTGTAACCGTCAACTTAAATTTTCGATTTAAATTTTAACAATTGTGTATCAATAATATGAGTTGTTTTCGGGTTTCCCATTGTCCAAGAGGAAGAAATAGTACGACGTTTCGATAAGTAAAAAAAAAAAACTCGGCTCGTCTTCAGAAGAATAATAGTTGGACACACGATTCCGATATCTCCTTAAAGAAATGAAACTACCAAATACATTCTATTCCTGAGAGACGTCTATCGAAGCATCTGACTGAAGAATATTTCTGGACTTGTTCTAAATTTATAGTGTTGGAGAAGACGACAGGGGCTGTTTTTTTGGATGCAGAATGACGTCCGGCCGTTTGCGAGACAGGCTTAGTTGTGTGGAGCTAAAGGGGGTTTATGAATGATCAAATAATATAGAATTCCAAATTATTATCCAACGGTACCAAATTGAAGGTGCGTTTTCATTTGGCACGTGGAGACTCGAGCCACGCCCATGTGGAGACGTTTTCAAGTACCTGCCAATATCAGTATTCCAGGTATTATCTGTGAATTAAAAGCAATTGGTAGTTCACACGAGTTCAACGGAAACGGATTTCGTTTATCTTAGTGTCCTCAATTAATAAACTTCTCAAAGAAAAATGCTATTATTAAATTATATCTAAAAGTTTTAATTTAACGTCTGCTTTGAATTAATAAAACAATTGATGGCCTTATACAGACAATATCAAACATCTTGCATGAGAACCAAGTAGAAATAGATGACAGCGTATCAGTATCGGACCCAATAATACAGACAAACGAGGTACTACAAGGAGGCCCCCTAAGCCCGTTATTGTTTAATATTGCGACTGCATATATAGCCGAATCACTATCAACAGAAAACACGCGTCCCTATGTGTATGCAGATGACATGGGCATCACAGCAACCTCCAGACAAGATCTACAAGAGGCCTTACACAATCTAACGCACTGGGCTCAAGAAAATGAACTAGAAATAAACGTTCAAAAGACAGCAGCAATGATATTCAGGAAAGGTGGCAGACACAGCACGAAAGACACTTTATACCTCGGCAACAGACCAATAAGTGTTACAAACAGCTTCAAGTACCTTGGGATAACCTTACAACCGACAGGAAGCACATTCACACTACACGTGAAAGAAAAAGTAATCGCAGCTATCAGAGCAATGCAAGATATTCGGATGATACGACAACTCTCCATAGACAAGGCCATCTCCCTCTACAAAGCAAAAGTCACCCCAATAGTCACATACGGTTTTCGAATTAATATGTGAGAAACTAAATAGAAAGAACCTGAAAGATATTGAAAAGATAAAAGCAACTTTTCTGAAAAAGATACTGTGTGTCTCAAAATATACGCCATCACGACTTGCATATGAAATCACAAGGGAACCTTTCTACTTAGAAGACCTACGCTATACATTAGGGTTAACTTTGCCATCTACACCTGCATATCATCACGTAATCCAAGAGCTAAAGGAAAAGAAGAGCCAGATATGGGACGATTTCTACAGTACCACCGCCATGATGACAAACGAATGGAGGAGAGCATCATACGAACTACGACACACAGTAACCCGTTTCGCCGTGCACGGTTTTCACCACAAGATTTGTAAATCAAAAAGCTTTCATCAACCAGATGTGAACTGTGTTTGTGAATTATGTGAAATGGTGTGTGACAGATATCACGCATATTGGTGTTCCAGAAGATCTATCTCAATGACAGAATTTTGTAAAGAGTGACCCAAATTGCTTTACACATTGTGTGAAATTCCTTATATTATTATACAGACAATATATAATTTTTATTTTTGTTTGTCTTTCTTTACTTTGTATAATTATACTATAAATATAATCATTTGTAAAGACATCCTCTTTAGGAAAATATCTGCAGAATCAAGTATGGAAACGTCGTTACAATATAAATAAAAAAGTAAAAAATGTCTGTATAAGATTAACAATTGTTTCATTAAATTATATCGTTATTAAATAATCTAATAATCAAATAATGTTGACTTTCCCGGTTAAATAATTCAATAAAAGGTTATGAAAACACGTTTCAGCGAAATTCATCTCCGCCGTCGTCAGGTGACCGGTGTACCAAGACAAGTCTGATGAATTTATAATGTAGACTTCAGTCAGGACCGTCCAATCAGGGAGCCGAAGTGACCTTTTACAAAAATTATGCGTATGAATTATAAATAAATGTAAATTATAAATTTTAAACAATAACTTTTTTAAAAAAAATTATACGAAAAGGTCAGAATGAACTTCACTTCGGCTCCCTGTTTGTATGATCCTTGCAGAAGTCTACGTTATAAATTGATCAAAATTGTTTGGGCACACTAGTCACATGACCACGGCGTAGATTAATTTCGCTGAAAGGTTGTTTTTTTCATAAACAATCGACCCGGTTGAGAAACCCAGAATATTTTATTCAATTTAATACATATTATAAAATTTTATTAATGAACATTGTATTATTACGATGTATTTTATTATGTTAAATAGTGTTTACTGATTTGTAAATATATCTAATTATGGACCGTGATAACGGAAAGAGTTTGAAATTAACTGAATACAGGAAACTCATGAAGGCAATTTTTTTCCCACCTGAATATAGTCTCTATAATTTGTATCCTGATTATAATTTATTGGACCGATTAGCAAAGTTAATTATTCAAAATGTTCAGTTGGCATACAGTAAAAAAATTAAACCACTTCTATCACTTGTTTTTAAGTCACTTACTAGCTGCAAGGAACTTTAGGCTTTCGAAGAATGGGATATCCAAAATCTATTTTCTCAATCTTTTCTTTTTCAATTAAAGCAGACAATAAGTAAAAGAATTTTTCTTCACAGCTGTTTTATTCAATTTTTTGGAACCTTACCGCTGTTTGTAAATATTTGATCGGCGAAGACAAAATGACAAATCCATGATCCTTAACGTTTGGAGAGAATTTTCGTTGGAAACGCACCTTAAAATGCGGTTTTAGTATACGACACTCTGCTTTTAAACACGTTGAGGTAAAAAGTGGCTTTTTTAAAAAATTAAATCTTTCCTATACTATTAAAGGGAAGTTGCCACCATGTTCATTACCCTCACGTAACCTATTACTCTAAAAAAATGTTTTGTATTACAAGGAAGCCAATGAGATCTGTTCACTCAGTTTTGAGAGGTGTATGTTCCGTGGTCGCAGACCTTGGCCGTACGGTAAGAGTTGTCTGCTATTCCTATTGGAATAGTCGGCCAGCTACCTCCTAAACCGGTCGAGGCACGGATAACAGAATGCAGCGTCCCCACAGTAAACTCCTCTACAACCATCGGAAGGGCGAGGGACAAGTACCCTCGTTACTTTTTGGCGAATTGCCGGGTAGGATCCTTAAAACTACAGCCCTGGAGCCCTAGTTAACCCTTGGCTTTCTTGCTCTACCCCTCCGCATTCCCCCTTTCAGTCCGTTTCCTATGCTATGTGTATTACCCTGTCCACACCTTATTCTCTAGTTTTGCAGGTTTTTTTTGGGGGGGGTGTAGGCAGGCTATGCATAGGGTAATCCACATAGTGTCAACTCCCCTCTTTTAGCATAGGAAAGGGATTTGAAAGGGGGGATGCGGAAGGGTGGAGGAAGGTAGCCAAGGGTTAACTAGGGACCCCGGGCTATAGTTTAAGGATCCTATCCGGCATTCGCCTAAAAGTAATGCAGGACTAACCCTATGAAAACCTGCATCAGGTAGGTCGGGCATTTAGTACTTGTCCCACGCCCTTCCGATGGCGGGTGAGGGGTTTGCTGTGGGGTCGCAGCTTACCCCTCGCCATGCCTTGGCCAGTTTAGGAGACAGTTGGGCGACTATTCCAATAGGAATAGCGGACAACTCTTACCGTATGCCCAAGGTCTGCGACCCCGGAACATACACCTCTCAAAACAGACCGAGGTGCCTCGGCATGTGGGAACCTTAGTTCAAAAAAAACAGAGAGACGTAGCTGAAGGGGCACTTAAAAGTCATTGTCGACTGTAAGTAGCAGTAAGAAAAACAAGTGTCTAAATGAGGAATCATAAGAATAGAAATTTTTGAGTCAACTAGAACATAAAAGAACACAATTAACGTCTGTAAGGCAAATAACACAAGAAACTCGATTCTTCGCTCGCTTCTACCACGTATGATAATAATTCAATGAGAAATGTTCACTCACAATTCGGCATAATTAAATCGCTGAAAATATAAAAATGTCTGCATTAATTTAAAATGAACATTTAAATAATGATATATCTGAAGTCAGACAAAATTAGTTGATAAAAATAAATAACACACATCGCTTCTGCAAACTTTGTTTCTTTCTTCAGGTTTAGAGATGAGAATATTTGAGATCCACACTTTTATATTAATATCCTTGCTTTTGTTTACGTCGCATTGTGCAGCATGAATTTCAAATGTCATGAACTATTCTCATCTCTAACCGTGAAGAAAGTAAAAAAATAATTCAGAAGCCTTGTGTGTTGTTTATATTTTTCAATAATAATTTCAAAAATATGATGACATTACTTAGAAAAATTAGTTCGATCGATGCACAAAACAGTGAACCCGAAAACATTTAGGTTTTAAAGGAAGTTCTATGATAAGGTACGAAAAATTAACACAAAAATGTGACAAACTGTAATATATATATATATATATAAAGATTATTTTATCAGTTGTATCAATTAATAAGTGTTGTAACTGATGTCCAGACCCCCCGCGACGGTTTAATTGCAAATGCAGAAAAATATAAAGATTATTTTATCAGTTGTATCAATTAATAAGTGTTGTAACTGATGTCCAGACCCCCCGCGACGGTTTAATTGCAAATGCAGAAAAGGCCATAGTTGACACAGGACGTGAACTCGTTACAATATTCCAGAGCCACGTGGCCAGGAGGGTTGGTAGAGGGCTCGTTGAATTTCAGGATTATCAGTGTTTTGAAGTCCATTACATAAAAATTTTATGTGGTGTTAATAACGTCGGGCTATATTATAATAATTAAAATCATATTACAAATTATAAATCCAGATTAGTTTCTGAAATGTTGTATAATAAGAATGATTTACAATCACTTAATGTCAAAGCCGAAATCTTCACAATCTCTTAATCCAGGATTCATAAACTTCTAATTATAAAAATAACTTTCAACTTTTTTCCTAAATTGCAGACAGTTATTTAGTTTCAATTAAATGTATTATTGGTATAAAACTATTATTTTTCCTTTATATGCCCGATGAGGAACCACATCAGAACCGAAACATGTTATATTATTAATTCGTGTTTATTTAAATATTTGTCTGTTTTATTGGCTGTCCGTAGTTTCAACTTGATTTTTTAACTATTTTGCCTTTTATGAAAATTTTTCTCTTTCGAGAACGAATGAATATTATTTATTCTTCATCGAGAAATGAAATAGGATTTTTGCTGTCCATACAGTTTTTTAAAGTGTATTCTGACTATTGAGACAATTTATAAATAGACAACTGCCAATTTAAAGTCAGAAAAAAAGTATTTAATTATAGAAAATTAAACTACGTTTCGTCGCCAAATTTGCAACCGATTCTGGAGAAGGATCTGACTATCAAAATTTACTTCAATCTGAATAATTAGGAAATTTAGTGACGAAACGTAGTTTAATTTCAATAAATAATTTTTTTTTCTGACTCTAAATTGGCTGTTGTTTATTTACAAATACATTTTTTATTATTCTTTTAAAATTATTTACGAGTATAATTTGTCTCAATTTCAGATTTCGGAATTAAACTTATAATGTTTTAAGCCGTTTTGTGGAACTCCTAAATCTTATCATAACATTTACAAAAGCAAAAGGCTAAAAAATACCCAGATTTAGAAAATGAAACTTGGCTTTATGATTTAATGTTCTTACAAATGTGCAAGAACATTTTCAACTACTAAATCTGGCTTTACAAGGAAAATAAAAACATATTTCCGAGATGTTTAAAAATGTATTCATTTTCAAACTAAATGAAAAGTTTGAAATTCACATTTACATATTTTGTGTACCCGTTTATTGATGATGGACTTCTGAAATAATACTCACTGAAAAAGCGGCTAGTGAATTGAAGTTATTAGAGGTTAAAGAGAATCAGGCATTGCTGCACAAAGCTTCTTTTATAATTGAATTTTGGAAAGTCGAGCCTGAATCAAAATATCCAAACTTGAAAAAAGATGCTTGTCGTGCATTTTCGATTTATGGCACTACATAATGCTGTTAATCTTTGTACTGCACAATGAACTTAACTTCCTGAAGTCAAAACATCGTTCAAAGTTGACTATTTTACAGAATTTCTGATTTTTAACTAATATACCGACAAATTTAAAAACAATTGACCAAAGATTGTCTTTAGTTATTGTACTTTGTATTAGTAAATAAATTTTCATTATACTTGATTTTTAATTATAAGAAAAATAGCCACAGACAAAATAAGTGATTTTATAAATACGATACAACGTTTCTAGAAATCTTGTTCCTTTCTTCACGTGCTAAGAAAGATAAAAAAACAAGAGCCTAGAGCGACACAACCGCACAATACAGTTTTGGGACTGGAACACGAGGAACAATTTATTTATATGACAGATACAGTCTGTTACTAATAATTTAAAACATTCGAAACAATATAAAATCTTACACAAAATAAAATATTAATATAACTTCATACAATAAGAAAAATATATCAGTGCAGTTATTTTCTTTCTTTTAAATATGCTCTTACTATCACTGCGATTGTGGAAATAACTGGATTATAGCAAAAAAAATTGTAGAAAAGAAAACAAATTATTAGCAGTACACTAACATGAACATACCGCTAAGTTAGGATGACTTTGGTAAATATATATATTTATTATGGTAAACACAAATAAATTACTATTATTTTTAAACGTTGGGCGCCAATTTGTAATAAATACAAATAAATTCTCAGTTAAGTCTCACTTTGGAGCGTCAAATTGTGATAATTACTTAAATATTAAAATGATTAGATGTTTTAGTAAGAACTCAAAATTTTAAAATAGACGAACAAATTAATTTTATTAATCACAAACAATTGAATTTACAGAAGTTATGAAATGAATTTTTACAAAAGTTAGTAATTAATGTTTTACAATAAAATCTTCTATTTCTCAGGGTCGTTTACTGGCCCTTTAATAAAACAAATACTTGCTAAACAATTTTTTTACAATGCAATAAATAAACACATACAATAACCAATTACGAATTCTGAAATCTGACGATATTACATTTACTTAATTGTTTACAAATATGAATACTGTGAAATATTAACTTACAGTCTCTGGTAATCCATGAAATTCGGCTCACTCGCAAGCCAACACCCACTCACTTTATATACAGGGCATAATGAGCACCAAGTTGTGCACACACTTTACACTGAACACTTAACACGTAACGGCAGACTATCACCACACGACTGCGACTTTCGTCTGTCCGCAGCCACCTCTCCACGATAACTCACGACGACCTCCTCTCCGTTATTCTCACGACGACTTCTTCCTCACGAAGACCTTCGTCAACTCTTTTCAAACAATTTACTTCTATTTATTTCGGCCACCTAACTCGGCCCAATGCCCATTAAGACAACCACCGACGAACTCTTCTGACAGATTCCTCCTCTCTCGACGACCTCGTCTGCTCTCTTGACCGACTCTTTCTCACAACGACTTATATCTCTTTCTTTTGCAAACCTCACCACGAATCCGGGTTCACTTTTGCATACCGCCCCACAGAGTTCGGGCAAACTTTTCCCCACACCCTCGTCTAATTTGCCATCTGCCGCTCAATTATCCCCCATTAACTTGTCCTTGAGTACAACCCGTGTGCCTTCTGTCGTTGACCACGCGAGTCCAAATATTTGTTCATTAATTAATTATTTATTTTTAATTATCACAATATGTATTGTAATGCCAATTAATTAGGCCATCAATTGTTTGGACGTAAAATTTGAATTGTTTGAGAAATCCATTATAGCGGTCTGATCGAACAAAGCGACAATGGAAAAGCGAACTCACTTTGCTTTGTCGAAAAGTCAAAAATGGCGTATGCGCGCTCAAACTCGGGAGCACTAGGAGCTCAGTTCGCGGAAAAACATCGTGAGGAGCAGAACAAGTAATATAACTGTTAGTTGGTGGCGGGACATTTCAGAGGACGGAACAAATAATAGTAGAGCAGAGACTAGCCGTCGTTAATGTTTTATTAAACAAAGTTGTGAATTAAAGACAAAGTAAAAACATTCACGGAAGTATTACATCGTAAATATCGCTAAGTAAAAGCAGTTTACGTCTACAGCCAGCCAGGAGAGTCTAAGAGAGTTTACGTCTACAGCCAGCCAGGAAAGGAAGTCAGCAGTTTACGTCTATAGCCAGCCGGAATAGTAAAGTTGCAGTTTAAGTCCAAAGCGGTAAAATACTAAGAAATATACGAATCATAGGATTCGTATAAGGCGAGCAGACATCAGATAGCTGACATTCAGGAGGACCATCCGAGTTCCTGGGAGCCTATCAGGTTTGACTTTAATAGTGTAAAATCTGTGAGTCGAAATTTTAGAATTAGTGTATAATTTTGCAATAGTGTACTTCCGAAACCAAAAAGAATGCTGGTACCAGCTGGACAGATGTAAGTAACAAAACCAAACTAATGATTAATTGTAAACGTAATTAAAGAATAGATTCAGATTTCGTTCTCTTTTAATTGTCAATCAGAGTTAATTTCTTTACTTTTAATTTCTTTCTATCGACATATTGTTTAGGTAAATTGTGAACTGTTTGTTAATAAGATTTTTAAATCAATTTGTTGTGTCCATTATCAAACCCAGTAAAGGCCCTGAGAGAGAGAGAAAGATCTCAAATTTTGTTGTAATTATCTTTATTGCCACAAAATAAATAAATATTTTTGTTTGTTAATTTTTTATTATTATTTCATTTAATTAACGCCGTCCATTTAATCATTACATTTGGACGCTTCACGTGAGGTAAATTCATCAAATTCTCTAAAATTAAAATAAATAAAGGCTAATTGTTGGCTATTACAATATATTTTGTGAAAAGTTTACTGGTGTTTTTAGTTAAAAATAATTGAAACAGTTTAACTTCCCCCACATATGCCTATGCCATGTTTACATCAACCTAGAGACGTCAGTTTTCCCTTGAGCTATTCTGGAAAATGAAAAACGGATGTCTAACCAATAACCGACAACTAGTGCTCAGATCTGAACGATCTAATTCCAGGCGTGTATTTAGTTTCTCTTTTTTCTGAAACTATCGGTATCTTCTTGTGTGTGGTTGAAACGCCAGTGGCCACAAAAACGAAGCACTCTAACTTACAGGAACAATTATTTTACATGTATTTATTTTTTATCCATTTAGTCTTTGAACAGGACCTTTGTATTCATAACCCTCATTCAATTGGATTTTAGGGGAAACTAAAAACAGCAGCATATTAGTCAGAAAAATTTATTATCCTATTAAAAACATAATATTTAACAGACAACGTTTAGTCGCTGATTGGGACCTCTTCAGTACTATTACAATTCAATTATAATTTAGAAAGTTTATATTTATAACGTGTGGTTTTGTTTTTAATATTTAATCAATCAAGGACGAAACGTTTTATCTGTTAAATATTGTTTTAAACAAGATAATAATTTTTTCTGACAAATGGGCAATTGTTTTTAATATCATTTGCAGCGAGTGGGCAAACAGCACGATAGAAATTTGTTAATCTAAGTTTTTTTTATAATAAATTATTATTTTACTTCTGAAGAGTTTCCAATCAGGGACGAAACGTCGTGTCTATTAAATATTACGTTTTAAATAGATAATAATTTTTTCTGACTTATAGGCTGCTGTTTTTAATATTTAACTTAAAAAAATTGTTGAAACTTATGTTTACTGTCGGTAAGAAAGAAAATAGTTTGAATTAAGACATGCTATTACATTTTCTATTCATTTACGTAGCGCTGTACATCAATCGTGAATGAATTTTCCAACTTTTTTATGTTTTACTAAAAGAGTACCATTGTTAGAATTTATTTAGACTAAAGTATTAAATATTGAATATTTATATCATCAGTACGGCCTACACCTTTATGTACATCCAGCATGCCTTTAACAATCAAATTCAAAGTCTATGTATATGTACTCGAAGAATCACTCAAAATCTATGCACGAGGAATGTTTGTGTTGAGGGTTCTCCTGCTGAGATTCGGGAATAGCACTCGTTTTAACGGGGAAAGAATAAAAGCCGTCTTATTTTCATGTAGAAAGAGTGTCGAGGTAAAGTTATTACGATTTGACACTAAAATTTGCCCTGCAATTTTTTTTAAAAAAAATTATGAATACAAACAAATTTTCCAAAATGCAGAATCTACACTGCAACCAACCACAAGTAGGTATTATTCATATCCGCATTAATTTAGTATATTTTTAAATTAATGTATTATTAATCATTTTATCACTGTAACGAAAAATCTCTATATACATATAAATTCATTGCTATGGAGCCTGTGACAATACTGCAAAACATATCTCTGTTGACAACACTTATCCGAATTATACAATCCAACAATCTTAACAATTACAGTTTCACGTAACTTTTGATGGAACTTACGCAAATTACTTTTAACCAATTAAGTAGACATTAAGTACGGAATTATCAGTTTTATTTTCTTTTCCATAAATATGTTTGTACTGGGAGCACTTAAATTTTGTAAGTCTTCGCGTCGGAATGTCGGAAACCATTAAAGGGTATCTTGGAGTTTATTACCTGTCTCGTGCAATTTGTTCTTTGTTGAAATTATTTTCATAGAATGTTTACACGTACTTTTGCTAAAAACATAAATTGAGACGTGTTCAATTTGTTTCCGTTAGTTCCACACAATGTTAAGTCTGTTCTTCAGGTTTATATTTTGGTATGAACGAATTGAAAAGTTCTCTTAATTTTCTTGATGTCACTGTATCCATTCACAATACTTCCATTCTCACCAATTGGTTCAGAAAACCTACATATTCAGGACTTATTCTCTATTATTTTTCGGATCATCCTCCAAACAGACATAGCTATATTACTTTCTAACTCCAACTTCCATCAACACAACTTAAATATTGTCCGAAAATTTTAATCTCCAATGAGAATCCTTTAAATTTTATTACTAAACACATGAACAGCAGATTGTAACAAAACCCAATATCCTACTGTCAATCGCCCCCAAACACCTCAAGCCAATTTTTTTCTCGTACTCCCCTTATTACAAATTTCTACATCACAAATTTATCCAAATATTCAAAGAATATCAAATATCCATCACTTGCAGATCCACTAATACCCTTGATTAAAAACCACAAGGACCCACTTGACACCTACACCAAACATTATGTTGTTTACAAAATCTCTTGCTCTAATTGTAATTCCTGCTACATAGGGCAAACAATACACGTATCAAGGAACATATGTCTAATATCAAACTTCCCATTGATAAATAATCTGTAGTATCCAAACATATAATCAATTCCAGACTCATTTCAGAGATCACAGCTATTAATGTACAAACAGACACTATGAAACTCAATAATTGCTATGATCCCTTATTATTACCCTTAACCTTGTTTTCCCATTGTCGTTGATCTCTTATTGTTACGCTAACCCTTCCGCTCCTCCCATTGTCGTTGCATTTTCGTCGTTTTTTGAGTTTTGTCAACTGACAAGTGCAGTTGTGACGCTCTAGGTTCTTCTTCACACCTGAGGAAAGGAACAAGGATCCCAGAAACATTCTGTAGTATTTATATTATCACATTTTTGTCTGATTTGGCTATCTTTCTTATATAGTAAGAGTATTGTTGTTCGGGGTTTCCGTTGACTTTTTTTTAAAGGAAGAAAGTCCGACGTTTGAAACAGTAAATAACTCTTCATAGGGAATATAGGATAGCAATCAGAGAATACGACTCGAGAAGCACTCCTTAAATGAATAAACTTACTATATTCAGACTTCCAGAGAGACGGTTGCCGAGGACTTCGCATCTTACTGAAGAAGATTCGGGTCTTGCTCTAAATTTTTAGGAGGAAGTGACAACATGTTCTATGTTGTAAAATTAAATTATTTGAGGCTTTAATGTGAGTTTACAAGATGGGGGTGTTATACGGTGTTGAAAAATGGTAAGTGTGAATGCTAAAAAATAATAAAGAATTCCGAATGTTTTGGAGATTTAGACTAGACTGGTAAATAGCGCCATATGTTATGTATATCGTTTCTTTGAGTTTTCGTTCTCAAGGATGAGGTTCCGTGTAGTGAATAGAAATGTCAAAGGAAAACCATTGGATGAATACTTCGATAAATTAGATTTTGTTGTTCCCCCTAATTTTACGTGATTCCGTAGCTCTTTTAGGCGGATGGATCCGTTCCCGCACGTGTCAACGACCTAAGACATTCAAGAAATGGTATAGACATCAGATTTGTCGAAAGACTATTACGAGATGAAAATCGTTTTAATTTTGCGTTTGTTCTATATCCTACGGGTTTTTTTCAGCTAATTTCAGAATGTAGGGCTGATACAGTCTTACGTTTGGGGAGGCTGGTATTTCTGGCTTTTTTGATGGCCTTACGGATAACACGAGATGGATAATTTTGTGCTGGTCCGCATATAATAACAGTAACAGGTGATAGATACAAATTATATCTTTATTAACAAAACGAACAAATAGACAACTCGATAAAGAAACACAAATAAAAGTGGTAATGTTATAAAAAGGCAGCAAAAAATAATTTCTATGGAGAAAAATAATAAAACAAAATTTAAAATTTCCATTGGGGAAAATATTTGCTTTCGAAACTTAAGTGACATGATTTGCATTGAATGCGTCACTAATTGAGGAAATTTTCAAATACTATGTGATTTTGATCAAACTTTTGTACGTTCACGTTCTGACAATTAAGTCTCATATTAATACTGGTTTATAAATTATGAATTTCATTTGTAATTCATCCGAAACTGTTTCATGTCTATATTAAATGACGTGAAAGAACTATTAAAACTAATTAGGGTTCTAATATTTTCAAACACGATTCAAATTCGGTTATTATTTGCTTGGCATATTTCCGTCTTCCTGAAGAAGTTTCTTACCTCATGTATGGAAAACGTGATATCTTGTTTGAAAACAGATGCTTGGTCCAAACGATTTAATTTTATCGAACATAAACTGGCTTTTTCCTCGAAGTTCCATGTTTAAGACGTTCAAATGCTGACTTATATCGACGAGAAACGCAAAATCAAACACCCAATCTTTATCGTTGAACTGGATATTCTTTAATTTCCACAAACGATTGAATATAATTTTTTAAGGAATATACTCAATTTAGCATACCACATATTCTTAACCAAAGCACTTCAGGGTTGGGAATGACATAACCATATTTGTTTCCACGTCTTTTAAATTGGCGGTAATTTAATGCTCGATATTTAAGAAAATTAATAAGTTTTTCAATAAGTTGCAAACCGATACAACAATCGGCGCCAACGTGCGATTTAAGCAAGCAAAGCCGCCTAACACGCGTACCTGCGGCGCTCGACAGAAATTTTCTTTAATATTCCCTGGCAACTATTCACTTTTTTGTGTTTAAGATTTCATATCAAACAAAATGGGGATGCACACCAAGTTGTTATATTCGTGGGAGAAAGAACACACATGGTAACTGATAATGCAGTTAATGACTAATTTCAGACTATTATTTATTAAATTAAAAAACATTTCTCTAAGAGTTTTCTTCTTTTTCAGGTATTTTCTGTGAAGAATGTACAATATATAAGGTTCAAGTCTTTTCAAATTTGCCATGACCACATTAATGTTAAGAAGTTCCTTGGAAGAACTTCCAAAATTGGTGAAATTTTGAAATATATTGCCAAGTAACTCCTAACATTTAGTGATAATTAGGTGATTCTCAGTTACATAATGTTAGTTGTGTAGTACAATTTAACAAATTTGTAAAAACGTGTACCAGAACAATGGCCTATTGTCTGAAAATTATCATAAACTGCATATCTACTTCATATAAAGACTTAAAAATATAATCTTAACATAAAGGTAATGAAGAGTAAAAAATAGTATTTGTATTTATCTTGTAGTAATATCATGTATATTTAATATATGGTAATAAGTGTCTTGAATAAATGCTGCAGAGGTTGTAGCAAAGAAGTTATTTCGGAATAATCATTTTTGAATTAGTACATTATATAATTGTAATGCTAGGGCTCAAATGAAGTGTAAATTCCAGAAAAATCAATGAGAATGGTTTTTGTCTTATTCCAGAAAACATTGACAAGTTTATGACATCTGACAACATAGACTGGTAATGTGAAAAATAACAAACATAATTAATTCCTCCCCACCTTTACTTTTTAAATCAGAACAAACTGTTTGAAAGAAAAGAATTGAATATTAAATTAGAGAATGATTACAAATTTAACACTTGTACTAATCCTCCTAAAGGATATAAACTAATCTTTATTCTAAATAATTTTGGTTAAAAGGGCTCAATTAGTACAACCAAAGTATTAATGAAATATACAAAACCTGGTTTTACAGACCTCAAATTTAAATTACAATTCAATGAAATTACATTGCTTGTAAATTAGAAATTTCACATCACTGCATTCAAAATTATATAAGTCATTAAATAATAAATTAGCCAAATGCTGAAAAAAATGACATTATCATTTCAATATTAATTTAACTCAGGAACAAGTGACTGTTCCCCGGTTTTTTTTTGTCCTCTTGGACCATGTATGTGTTTCCAGCTAAGAAGTGAAATAATTGTTTATAGAGAAAAGTTCTGTTACACATAGGTGGCGTCCACAAAGTAAATATATAAAATTAACTGTTTCAAAGGAAAATAATCATAATATATGTATAATAATGTCCAATATTTTGACTCGTTAAAACCACCTTAAAGTAAAAATATGGCGTAGAAATAACAAAATAATTTGGACACTTAAGAATAATATTATCCAGCCTTTTGAATTACTTGTACCAATTTTTTTCCATTCTAACACAAAATGTTAAATCAAAAATATGAATTCTATTTCTAACTAAATCAAAACGTATGAGAAATTTGTATGTCATTATGAATATGATTGAAATTCTTTTTACCGGCGTCAGAATGTAAAAACCTATAAAATATTTTTCACATATGAAAAATATTCAATACCAACATCATCCACAATCATCATATTTTGAAAACAACAAAATAAGCATTTGTTACCATTTCTGAAATTTGACATGAGTAGGAATAAAATAAAAATTCATTATTAGATGTCAGTTTTATTCAACATAACTGCAAAAATGGTGTTTTCAAATCTTTACACAGACACTGTAAAGATTAAAAGCTGGAATGATACACATCAATGAGTTTAATCCTCATAAACCCAACCTTCATTAGCTGGCTGCCATGCAATAAGTTCTTTTGAATCAAACCATAAGTTTATTTCCTTTTGAGCCGACTCAACACTGTCAGATCCATGAATGATATTCCTAAAATAAAAATGTTCCATTAATACACATAAATTGAAACATTAAAAGAAGAAAATCAAGATTAATAAGTTTATTGTAGTTTAATTTACAAATAGTTTTTAAATCAGAGTTTACATAGCAAATATGTGTATCAAATTAAGTTGTAACTTGTAGCCAACATCTAGTTTTTATTTCATAGTTATGTTCAGAAAAGATATGCAACACATTTTCATTCATATGTAACATTTTTAATTACCTGCCAACCTGAACACACCAATCTCCTCTGATTGTTCCAGGGTTTGAATCTTTAGGATCGGTTGCACCCAACATAACACGTCCAGTCTTTACCACATTCAGTCCCTCCCAAACCTAAAATATAATCATGTTTACATAAATAAAAACAAAAAATAGTAACAGTACAGTAATAAAGTAGTAACATTAATTGGAAAAATCTTCTACATTATAATTTTATAGGCTTGTATAAGTATGTTTACTAGATTTCTATATAATCCTAGAATCAATATTGGCTTTTAAGCTAGTCTTAGAACACCCAAAAGTAACGTTAAATATGAATCAGTTATTCTTACCATGGGTACAAGAGGTCCGGAAGACATGTATTTAACAAGACCTGGGAAAAATGGCCTTCCAGCTAAATCAGCATAATGTTTCTTTAATAATTCTTCCGTGGCCTGGAATGAGCGCAATCAAGTGAGTTGAAATGTGGATATAAAACTTGGAAAATTGTTACATGATTTGATGCTTACCCACGTGAACTTCATTGCTACCAGTTTAAAACCTTTAGATTCAAATCTTTTAATTATTTTTCCAACAAGTCCTCTTTGTACTCCATCTGGCTTAACCATAAGAAATGTCCTTTCCCTTGCAGCAGCCATTGCTTTCGAAAATAAAGAAAAAATAGACAGAATAGTACAAATAACCATACGACGAAACGATGACTGCCGGGGATGCAAAGACAGTGACAGAGTAGGCCGTATGCCTAATCTATGAAAGCACACATCGAATCGCTGGCAAGGACTGTATATAACCCAAATAGATATATAGGTGCATGGAAATCAGCCAAATAAATAATATTTTAATATAATACATGTTAACATTAGTCAACAAAAAACAAGTAGAAAAAAAGAGCTTGTCAAATTTCATGACAGTGGAGTCATATGTCAACTATATGAAAGACCACAGTAGCTATAAATCGCTGTAACAATGACTATGCAAGCTACATAAAAATAAAAGACATTTATGCGGAAATAACAAATAAAAAATATTTCAATAATTTATATGTTATCATATTTAATATTACACTAGTCAACAAAACCAACTTATGAATTATCTCGCTTCTGAATCTCAGCACGGCAAATTTTCATTGAAAGTTGTCACGCAATATGTCACAGAAAATGTATATGCGCCAAGAACATCCTGTAAACGATAAGACAACAAGCAAGCTTTTTTCTAGAATGTGTATTTCACGGTTATAAATACAATAACAAGAAATGCTTTCAATTAAGTTCAGCCCTAAAGCTATGAAAGTGAAGTAACAGATCCTAATCTGTTGATACAATACTATTTAAAAATAACTGTAGTTATCGTGTCTACGCTAAAAGTCTACGTCCTAGCGCTTCCAGATTAATTAATAAAGGTATTAAACAGGTATAACGTTTTTATTCTCGAAATTTCAATAGCCTGTGTCTTTCACAATTACTTCGAGCACTCAGTTTTTTTAGCAAACACATTATTTTTAATTAATTCAATTGCAAACTATATTTTGTGTGTTTTCAAAAATTTAATAAAAAACTAAATTCGCGTCAGTGAAAAAATGAGTGAATCTGTTAAGTCATGCATTAATTTACTTACTTCTAATTTTGTCTCCTTCCATTTCAGTTACGATTTCGGAAAACATATGACAATGAGTAAATGTTTCGAAACCAAATTTACAAGTTAAGTTTTCTGCTAAGCAGACACTAACTTCACTTATTGTTGAAAAGAACACAACAAAGAACATGTATTTTGTCATAGATAATATACTATACTATATGGTGTGGTTAATACCATATTATCATTAGACCATATGTAGTATATTTTGATCTAATACAATTATTTAGAAAACTATAATTTTCTGCAATTTTTTGAGTATAAATATTCTGTTTCTGGTTTCGTCAAAGGACACAAATATTCTATTAATAAGTTTTCCAAAACCATTGTTGTTTATAAAATTAATTGTACTATTCGTGACTTTTTGAAAAAACTTTAAATATAAGCATTAAAGTGCATAAATCTAATTTTAAACTGTCAACTTGTAAACTCAATCGTATCACTAAACATTTATCGAATTTAACCACTGTTTTGATTTTGACAACACCTCTATTTTAGGCTGTGAACCAAATTATTGTAAAAGATTAATTTTTGAAATGTTGTATATTAAAAATCAACCTAATACTATTAATATTAAGCTTGATACAGTAAATCTTAATAAGTTGTATGATATTTTATTTAAGTCCTTGGCCCATTTAACTTTAATTATAGTTCTCATGTTTAATTTCTAGTCTTAACTTTCTCGCCGTTTAAAAAGACGCAATTTCGGGTCGAAACTTCTGGCACTTTTAAATTTTATATTTTTTAGTTATTGTTTCTCAATTTAAAGTTTGTCTGTATAAAGATATTTTTTAGTATAATTGTGAAACTAATTCAAGTAGCAATAAATAAATTTTCACCGTGTAACTATCATTTTCACTGAACCCATTTCTCAACTGAATACGTTATCATTTTTTATAATTTTCTAATCATGAACTATAACTGAAGCTGGTTAAGTTTTATAGATTCAATTTTAAATCGACGAGTGTTCATATCTTATCGATTCTAATTAGCTGAAATTCACTAATAAGAAGTTATAAGAAAATAGAGAACGAATTCTCATCTACGTGAGCCCATACTCATCCGAAGTGGAAAAATGTTAGATATGACGTATTCATTGATGAGATTCCCTGTCTTATTTATGTTGCTGTTGTTGGGGGAAGTAAGAATGTTTTTGATAGTAAACATAATATTCTGCGGAATTGAAAGGGTATATGGCGTGTTGCAGCTTTTAATTAGAATTGTTGTAATTTATATAAATGGTCATTTTGGCTTTACAATTTCTCTAACAAGATATGTTGAAGCATCTCGATCTCCCATATTTATTTGTGACCGAACAATTTTTTTTACAATAACCTTATATTAAATTCATTTGATTAGATAAATAACAGGCAAAATAAGTGCTAATTAAAAATAATTTCTTACTACGAGGACTGCAGAAAAGTTTTGGGGATATTAATTATTTTTGTCTTTTATTAGGTTACTTATTTATCTAGGTTTTATCTTTTTAACTCAAACGTTTTATATTTTAATTTTCAAAACAGACGAAAATGTGTAATAATATAAATACCAAACAACATTTCTGGAAGCCTTGTCCCTTTCTTCAGGTGCAGCAAATATGTAAGACCCGAGACCGCACTAGTCGGTTGACAAAACACACCTGAAGAAAGGCTTCTAAGCGTTGTGTTTATTTATATTATCACTTATTTGTCTGTTTTGGTTATCCTTCGTATTATTAATTTTCAATCAGAAGTAAATTTTTCATTTCAATTCATTTACTTGCAAAAATAACAGTTTTTGGATTTGTGCATACACGTCCGATTAATAAAGTTCGAAGTTGAGGATATTTTGATTCGAGTAATTACGAAAGTTGTGACCATTCCAAATTTTATGCTATAGCGGTGATTTTTAGAAAAATATATGTAGTTTCCGGTATGAGTGGGGTTTCTGTAGACGAAAGAAAACCTATGGTTTGAAAGATATTTACTTTTAAGTTTTATGGCATATCTTTCATAGTAGTTGCTTTAAACCATAACCTCTCAGATTGGAGCTGGGAAAATAGTCGTAGAGTGAAATAAATTAAAAATTCTGATTTATTTACGTGTACAGGTAGGAGTACCTTAATATCAGTGATTTAATAGAAATCATATCATTTACTTACAAGGAAATGAGTCGTGTTTCTACTGAAGGGCATTATTTTACTCCTAAATCTGATCCATGTGAAGTAAATTACCTAGTTTGTTAATGTAAAGGTTAAAATAAGTTACTACGCATTAGTCTTAAATATGTTTTAAGCCATGAACATACGTAATCATATTTCTCAAACTTTGAGACGTTTATTTTGTTAGAATCATCATGATTGTCAAAAAAAAAAAAAAAATTCTCCCCTCCCTAAAGTGCCACGATTAGTGGATAGACAAAATTTGTTTTTATGTAAGATAAGTTTGAATTGTCTTGCCTTTGCTGTGTGTATTTTCGTTGCCTTTTTTCTTGTAATTGTATTTAAATGAGTGTGTTGGTACATATGTAACTAAATATGATGTGGCATTGTCAAAATAATTATATATATATGTATATAAATTAAAGGCTGGAGATGCATACTGTTTGCAGTTGGCCAGAATGTGGTATAAGTCTCTTGATGGAGGATGATCATTATTGGTTGAAATAGTTGGTGTTTTGGCTTTAGTCATGAGCAGCTATTTGTAATTGTGTTTTAGACCATTTGACTGTGATATGGTTGTTAGCAATACATTTGGGGAAGATATAGAAAGAAGAGCAAAGTCTGCAAATAATCTGGTAAATAAATTTGGAGGAGAGGCAGGTAATGTTTTCTTTGATTCTTGTAGGATGAAGGATATGGTAGTACTGCAAGGCTGGCAACCTGGCTTAAGTAGGGAATGAGGGTGGGGCCTACAGGGGAGGACAGATGATATGATTATTGGGGAAGAGTCTGAAGGCAACCCTTGGCGAGGTGGGGACTATTGTGGGAAGGATGTTATTTATATCTGGGTTGGATTGCAGTTCAGCGTAGTTCAGGAGGAGAATTGAATAGAGTTTTTGTATACAACGAAAGTTGGTTGAATTTGGGTAGTTTACAATGGATAGGGCACAGGACGTTTGTTTCTGGTGGAGGTCTATAGGGCATTATCTATCAAGGATCCAATTGGATAAGGTAGCCAAACTGTTCCAAGTGGGGTAAGGATTTTGTTTAGGACATAAGGTGGTTTGATGTGGTGATCAGACGAGAACTGAGTTAATGTTCGGGGAATAGTTCCTGTAGAATGATGGTATAACCCATGAACTGGAACCAGGTTAAAAGGTTTCAACAGAGAGGAATTTAAGTTTTGTTGTTCCAGTTGTCCCATGAACAGATTGACATAGAAGGGAGCCATCTGTGTGTATATAGGTGTGCTCATAATAGTAAAAGTTTTGCCTACATAATGACCTAGAATATTACTTATTTTCAATACTCAAGTAAGCTTTATTCCTTAACCTGTTTTTATAGTTTTCATTTTTATCTAGTATCTTCAATTTTTATATAATTAAGCAATGCTTTGCTGCTTTGTTTATTAGTTAATGTTTGTTTTTACCAATGTTATAATTCATACAAGTTTGGAAATTAAAATGTTTTAGAATATTTATTAAATTACTTGTGGAATGCATAGTATATAGTACAATCCTGAGATTTGGATATTAATAAATGCATACAATTCATCTACAGGTTTAAAGATGCTGCAAGGAGTACATTCAGGAAAGAAATTCTCAAAGAAGAGAAAACATGAAGATGAAGGGGAAGGTGATTTGAAAGTTGCTAGTAAAATAAAGAAAAGCAGTAAAAAATCACATTTTCAAAAGTCCTTGGGTGTCACCTTAACTGAAGAGCAAGATAGGTATGTCTCTTTCTAAAGATTTGTCTTGGTATTACATTTCACATGCATTAGTGGCTTGGCTATTATTGAAATTAACAAGTACATTGCTTTGTGTCATAATGTATTATTTAATTTACTATCTTTATATGTTTTGGGTGCATAATATTTCATTAATATTCTCTTAGATAAATTTTCAAACAGAAACAGTATTTTGCTTTAAAATTATGTATTGAACCAAATATTTATGAAAAATATATTATGGACTTTTATTAAAATATTTTTCAGGTTGGAGAAGATGGTGTTTGGAGATGTTTCAGATGTATTTCAAAACATTAGTCGATGGGAAGAGCAACAAAGTTCAGGGCATTCATTTTCTCGCAACTCAGAAGATGAAGATTCTGGGGTCGATGATGGCTGTATGAGCTCTGAATCTGATAAACCATTATCTGACACTTTAGCTTCTCCTGAGAGGCAACCTGCATGGCACGATGATGAAGATACTGATATTTGGTTAGCAACTTATTTTTCAGCAATTATAAAATAAGCCAATTAACCCAGTACATATATCTTTAATACATTTTTATATTCTAATGAATAAGTGTTCATGTTATTTAGTGTGAAGGATGCAGCCGTCAGCCAAGGACGAAACATTAATGCAGCGGGAGGTCCACTTGATGAGTACACTAATGTATTGAAGAAAAAATTCGAATCTATAATGGGAACTCCTAAATGGGCAGAACTTGGTAGGAAATCTAAGACAAATGATTCAGATGATGAATCGGACAATGAGTTACTTCAGGTATGTTAGGTGGTTGGTAACTTGTCTTCCAAGTATTTGAAACCTAAAGGAACTAACAATTTTACTTTACATTTCAGCATTGTGGAAATTTCCTTACGAAAAAGTCTTCAGTACTTAATAAAGGAACTATTGATATGAAACGCTTAAAAGACATTAACAGAGATACATATACTGAAGGGCCTATCATAAAATCAGTTCAGTTTCATCCCACAGCAACTGTAGCACTTGTAGCAGGGCTGTCTGGTGTTGCATCATTATTTCAGGTATTTAACTAACTATTATTGAAATATTATGAACTTCCAAATTTATCTTGAAAATATATTACAACCTTATTCATTTTTCTTGTATTATTTTAATGGTTGATTTTTTAATTCATGATTGCTGGGAAGCTTAACATTTCAATTGTTTTAAGTTTCTTTTTAATAAAATTATATTAGCCTTGAGTATTACTAATTAAAAATATTTAAATGTCAATGTCAAAACTCTACTTTCTTCTCAGCTTAAAGCAACTTTTTTTTACCTTTCATATAATTTTTACTTACAACTATTTTACAAATACTGTGAGGAAACAGAAAGAACAATTACTTTATTTTGTAAGTACTGTGAACATTGTGTGATCTCCACTATGCTTTTTAGGTTGATGGGCTTAGTAATTCAAAGTTACATTCTATTCAGTTTGAGCGGTTTCCTATACGCTGTGCTCGTTTCAGTAACGATGGACAACAATTTATTGTTGGGTCTCAGCATCATAGTCATTATCATATATATGATATGATTGTTGGAAAGAGTTTACATATTAATATCTCCCGGGGATTTGATATTACTAATATGAAGGTAAACATTTATAATTATCATAATAGCGCTGTTGTAAAATATTCCTTCATTGTGTTTGGTGTACTATGATTTCAATCATTTACTTTTACTTAATGGATAATCTTCCAATATTTATATATTTTCTTAAAAAATATTGAGCTTATTTGGAAAAAGTAGTATAATTTCATTTTAAAGATTTTTTTGGGTCAGTTATAAGATTTTTATTTTTTGCCAAATACTTGATTAATCGTGGATTTAATATATGGTAAATGTATTCCTAACCTGCTGTGCTATTCCAGAACTTTCAAGTGTCTCCGGATGGCAGATTAATTGCAGTTTGTGGGAGGTTTGGAAATATCCATCTTATAACTATCATTACAAATGAATGCATTGGAACATTAAAAATGAATGGAGAAGTTACATGTATAACATTTAATGCAGATGGCTCAAGAATGTTTTCCCATGGAGGTATTTTTTATTCTTTATCAATATATTTCATCTAACATTCTCTTTGATGAAAAAATAATGTGATCAATGTTGTTATATGTTCTAAAAAGTCTATTAGAAAATTTGAATGTCTTTGTATATTAAAAATGTTTTTCAGATGGAGGCGAAGTTTATGTGTGGGATATGAACACACGGACACTTGTACATAAATTTGTTGATGATGGCTGTATTGTTGGATCTAGTATTGCTCTATCTCCAAATAGTCAATACCTTGCATGTGGATCCCAATCAGGAGTGGTTAATGTTTATGAAGCTTCAAGTTTAACATCTAATAGAGTTCCTCAGCCAATAAAAATACTGTTGAATTTGACCACATCTGTCAATTCATTGAAATTTAATTCTGCTTCAGAAATTTTAGCAATGGCCTCAGATGAAAAGAAGGATGCCATGAAATTGGTAATGTACCACTAATGGTAGTTCACTAGCAGCATTATTTAATAATTTTAACGAATAACAAAAATAGTATTTTATATAATATTTTGTAAAGAAAACCTTCTTTACTTGCCTAAGTTCTGCTAGCTTTGCTCAGTCTTCAATAGTTGTATGAATCCGAAGATTAATAATTTGGGCGTTGGTTAGTTTGTTAGTAGATAAATATATTTATTATATATTCTGTAATATTCAATTTAATGTCCAGCCATGAAATACAGTTTACTCAGGTTGTGTTTTTTCCTTTTACATGTGGCCAAAGTTTTATCGAGCAACTGCTTGTCATGACTCCCGGGTGGGGACTGAAGTCAAAACTACAACAAGCGCAGCTTCGCGCTTGACCCATTGTTAGGCTCAAGCCACCGAATGAATATCTTAACAATGTAACATGAACTCTAAAATTGACCACACTTATTTTCATGTTACAATTTATTATAGTTCATTTATGTTTGGGTTGGATTCCAGTGCTGTAAAGTAATAACATCCAAAACTAATCCCCACCTCTCCAAGGGATGTTTTCTGACACTTACCATCACAATATCTTGGTAGATCACACTTGCACATTTTCCCATAAAAATATTAATTGCCAGTGTTACAGAAAGAATAGGTACCATGTTTCCTATAACCATCACTCTACTGATACCATTAACAAAAGTCTCCTGCAAAATCAAATAACATAACTAACCTCTCTCGTATCATTTGTCAGACTCTGCTGTGTCTTCTTCATTGGATTTATGATAAGTCTTCTTTACAAATGTGTTGTTAACAACCACATTTCTGCCAGTCCGCCCTGCGGACCTCCACCAACACTCTCTCCCAACTGTCTGAGGTCTCCTGTCCAACTGCTTTTATCTGCTTTCCCCCTCTCCAGAATATTCCCTTGTTTTCACAGTTTTTGAGTTTCCACGTTCGCCAAACAACACCAGCTGTTGGCTTTCTCACGCTCCGAGAGCCACTCAATACAATTAAAATAAATATTTCATTTAAATATACTTGTATGTCCATAAAACTTCTGTCATTATGCCTTTTAGGGCTCCGACCAGATGTCTGTCAATACCATTAGCTCTAAGAGCTGCTAAACGTCCAATTATCGTTCTCCCCTTCTCTAAAAGCCACTTATCCATCATTTTATTATTGTCCTTTTTTTTATACTAACCACTCAAGAATCCCCAGTCTGAGTTGGTAAACAAATTGGATGAAATAAGAACAAAATTCATGTCCTTCTTAACTGGGTGTTACAATATATATATATATACAGTTTGTATTATAGCGAGAGCGAGCAGAGTGACAATGAGTGGCGAGCTCTGTTCCTATTATTCAGAGTGTGGAATATATATATATATAAACACACACACACAATATTAGGAGCAACCATTAAGGAATAAATACAATGTTGGAGATTAATTTGGTGATGAACTCACATTTGATCTTGGATAGTGAAGAAGGATAGAAATAAGTAGGAAAAATAGGAGGCTTACGCTTTATGTGAATTTATATGCTCAGGCGTAGAATCAAGCACAAAGAAAACCATATGTTCAAAGGAGGGAGAAGGAAAGACTGAAAATATTTGACCTATGCAGGACTTGTTATATATATGCACACACACATTTAGATAGGAGAGTGAGACATCGATGCTATCTTACCTGAAATCTTTAGTTCGTCCATTCTGGCCAGACACGCAATTCAAATCTTCAATCCTGACTAATTTATTTTCCTTGTAAATATAAATAAATACTTGCACACCCTTGGGTACTTGGCATGTATTTTATGAATTTGAAGTGTCTGAAAGAGAAGGTGTTTGCTTTAAAATCCATTGGATTATATAGATGGTTACAAGCTTAATTTTTCCTGGACTCTGGTTGTAAGACTAATCTATTTTTTCTACAAAAATGCATGTAAACACAATTATGTTGTTCCTTTTACGTTTGTAACCTGTTGAAAAATTTGTTTCCAAATTTGTTCATAACCTGAGGGTCCACTGTATACAAATATACCTTCAATTATTTTACAACATTTAATTAAGTACGTAGTATAAGCTGGATTATTTGATACTAATTACATGCTCTTCTAAAATAATCAACTCCATTGCAGCTCACTGAATGAACATTTTACATTTTTCTTATTTTGTGTCCATGAAAATTTCTTATTATTGATGTTAAAAATTTTGTGTATTTAAATGTTGATTCTGATTTAGGTTCACTTTCCTTCAATGACAGTCTTCAGTAACTTTCCAAGATTTCAGTCATCAATTGGTCGACTGAGTTGTCTTGATTTTTCACGGAACAGTGGTTATTTGACAGTTGGCAATACTAATAATACTGCATTGTTGTACAGGTAATGATAAGTTAGGTATTATATTAAACATATTTTCATTTCCACATAGTGGACTGCTAGAATTTTGTACAATTTCAATATTATTAAGCCTAAGACATATTTTAAATGTAGTTTGTTGAATTTGAGGGTCTAAGAATAATAGTTACTCAAGTCTCTAAATTCTATATTAATATATAATATATACTTTCTTAACTTCTTAAGTTACCAGGAGTATGGTTTTTTTCTCTTGGGATATTTAAGTTCTGGTCTTATTTTGTACTCCCTTAAATTATTAGGACTTTTAAGGTACCAGGGGAATTTTCCAATTATTTAAGGTTTTGTCCATCCTCATCTAGGTTAAGGTTTGTTATCTCCCTCTCCAATCAGCAATGATAGGGGGTATAAAGGATAAATGGTCCAAAAAGGTTATGTTCCAGATGTCAGTTAAATCAAATATTTACCATTATAGTCTATATAATAAATAAGTGTCTTGTGTGCATACTGCATAGTCTTTTAAAACTGTGGACAAATTGCAACAAAACTTGGTACAGAGTTCTGTTTCCATAAAAAATTATTTGCAATTGCACTCTTTAAATTAAGGCCATGATGTCACTGATGATTGTAGCATGGTGGCAGAGGGGGTATATGGAAGAGTAAGTGATGACATCAGAGATTGACAAATTTTATTTTATTTGTGTCTGTAATTACAATTAGGTTTGGAAAATTTAAATATTTGTGTCTCTTGAATCATCAAAATGTTGTGAAAATTGCAATATTGATTATTTTCCAAGTTAGCAATCATCCAGGAAAGGCAAAGTAACTACAAGGTTCTAATGTATGAGCTATCAAATATAAAAGCTTTGTGTCGTAGAAAAATGTATGCTTAACATCCATAAATTGGGCAATACCGGAAGTTATGGAGCGCCTTAACGTACCGTACCATGAGTAATATCGATTACCTTAACGTACTGTACCTTACCATGAGTATTATTGACTCCCTTAAGGTGCTGCGAGCATTTTTGACAACATTATTGTACTGGAAGTATTTATTACTCCTAATGCACTGGAATTTCTTACACTCTGTAATGGTATTGTGATTATGTAACAGACCAGGACAGTTCTTGACTTCATTAAATGCCAGCAGTCATCATCCTGTTAAGTTAAAGGTAATTGCCCATCAAGAAATAGAGATCCAGGGGTGGCCATCAAAGTGATGGGATTAGTTCATTAGTGTGTTGACCAATAGGTTACTGTTGAATTAATTCCTTTTATGGGCTAGTATAAATAAACACATGGGCTATGCTGGGCACATGCATAATTAGTTCAGGATGCTAAGATAGACAAGTATTGTTTAATTTGTTCACAATACTTTTCAGGATTTGTGCAACTGCAAATATTTAAATGAAAAATATTACTGTTTTGAAAATTAATAAGATAAAATATCTAAATACAGACAGAAGAAGTGAAGATATAAATACCACACAATGTTTCTTCAGGAGCTAAGAGAACTAAAAAACTCAAGAGCCACAGTGACACAATTTCAGTTGGCAAATTGACTTGTGCAGTTGTCTAACACTGGCTCTTGTGGTTTTAGTTTCTTAGCATCCGAAGAAAGGAACAAGGCTTCTAGAAATGTGTGGTATTTATATTATCACTTCTTTTGTTTGTATTTGGCTATTTTATCTTATTATTAACTGCAAATATTTGAAACATTTTTCATTGTTGGCCAAATATATGTGGAAAAAACCTTGACTAATTAACTTGAATATTTTGTAAAATTGATAAATATTGTTTATTTTCAGGTTAAAACATTATGGAAATTACTAATTTCCAGAAAGTGATTCCTATTTCATCTTCTGTGCATCTCTAATTACAAAAATGTTTTATTTCCAAATTGTGTTGGCAGCACTGCATTGTGTAAAGACTTTGAGAATAAGTCGTAAGTTTTAGTATTTGTTATTGAGATGTATCCAGTGAATATGGTAAAATCTGACATTTAATCTAGAATAAAACTGTATACCATTGTATGCAATATGTGAAGGATACTATTAATTTATTGTACTCCTTGAATTTATTTTGTAAAACAATGACTTGGTTTATTAAAACAATGTAACTCATATATATATATATATATATTAGTTTTATTTGTCTATCCATTTTTGTCTCACTTCATTGTTACATAATTTATTTAATCCATCCCAATATTTAATAGTGAAAATATTTACTTATGTTTTGAAATGGTTTGTTTGAAATAATGTAGCATTTTGTTTTATTAAACGCAATAGGACAAATAAAATGTGAAATACAAAATGGTGTAAGATAACTACTTAAACAATGCCTTTGGAGAGTAAATTACATATTTATAATACTTACAATTCCTTTTCTATTGTCAAATGGTAGCAAAAATGCAGTTATGGAGGTACTATAAATCTTTGATGCATTTATCAATTTGTAATAGTTACTAAGCAGACTCACTCAAAAGAAAGTAAAGGTGGTTTGAACTGTGTAACAACTAGTCATTTTCTATCAGTTTACTTTTAGTTCAAATAAATTAAAAATTCATTTCTTGAACAGTTCCAGTGCAAAAGACAATTGCAATTGTATATACCCGTCTGGATAACATCACTTGAAAATGTATGACCTTCAACGTCACAGGAACACTTTAAGAACTGGTTCAAAATAGTTAGCAGATCTAACTTGTGATACTAAGGAAAAATTGTATCAGAGCAGTGAGGTGTGGAATGCGAAAAAGCAGTAGCTGGAGGATGAAGAGTCCAGGATTTTCCCTGGATTGTAGACAGTAGCTGCACTCTTATTCCAGAACCTGAAATTCAATCTATGTGAACTTGGATGATGTGCAGTAAACAATTTCTCCTTAATGTCTGCAATATTAAACAACGGCAGCTATAAAATACAGACAAATTGGTGAAAACACCGGAACAGGACGAAATCGGCCAAAGAATTCCAAACAAAACCTATGCTGAAGCAGTCAATAACTCGAAGTGCCACACTAGACACGCAAAAGAGATAAAATACTTATCATCATTCCACAGCGAATTGAGACTCAATTATTTCAGTAAAATGTGTTGTGCTAAACGTGGTTCAGAGTGGCTAAATGCTCTTCAAATAGGAGCCGTTCTGGCTTTCCCCTTAATCGTTAATAATGAATGACAAACCCTTACTGCATCGGCGTGGAAATAATGTAACACACGAATTTGAATTGACAGCGTAAGGAAGATATTTAAGATAAAATGGCTCCAATTTGAAAAGGTAACCGATGGCTAGGTTCCTTAACTTGTAGAATTCTTTGATGATTCTTTTATTTGTTGTAAACAGAAATATTAATTAATTTATTATATAAAAATTACGCCGAGAATTGTGTCTGCGGTCTTCCACCCATAAATGTTGGCTGAAACTAGGGTATATTTATATTGTACGTTAGTATATATATATTTTGTAATACTAATTAGAGGCCATTAGGGATTTGATAATTGGAAATTTGTGGTGGGTTGTTATCGGCGAGAATAACAAAAGCAACAATGTACGGTTGAGCCTTTGTCGGCGACGAGCATTCTAAAACTCGAGTCTAACGGCGGAAGTTGCGGGCAGATTTTCATCAAGAAAAGTCGCGGGCAGAAATTGGATCAAGTAAACGTTGCGGACAGTAAATTCATTGAGTAAAAGTTTTGGACATATATTCGTCGAGAAAAGTTGCAGTACAAGTTTTCAATAAGCAAGGTCACGCGTAAAGAAATTCAAATAGTAAAAAAACTGTTCGCGAATTTCATCAAGAAGGAACTGATAACAATCTGGCCGACCAATAGTTAGAACGAGAAATACCATATTTGCCGGCGAGAAAGAGACTTAATGCGTAGGATCACTGGAGCTGTATGAAGTAATCGTAAGAAGAAGAAAGTATGTGAACTACAATATCATTGACTTTTCAGTGACATTTGCTGCGTTGGTTTATAGAAAACTCGTTGCATTCGTCGAGTAATTTCATTTATATTTTTGATGTAACAATTTTATAAACGGCTTATAATCTGAATCGTTTTGTCTCCATTAACTGGAAATGAAAATGCCAAATTCAACACATTTCGGTAAAGTTTGTTCATTACATGGACAATAAGGACGATAAGCCCAAAGGCATCTTAAAAAAAAGTACCTCCAGAGCAAGAAAGGAGGCTCAACGTTCTGCCACGTTCGACGAGATGAACATTATATCAACATTGCACCCAACGGAGAAAGATTACGGCCACGACAAAATACCTGAATCTAAAACTCCTTTCCACTATGAATACAAAGACGGACCGTCGACTTCGTCGCCCGCTTTTAATCCACTTGAACTCGCTGCGAAAATTAAGGCTTTCTCGAGTTCCGTTCCAACTGTGGTCGAACAAAGGGAAAAGGAAGACCGGGTGTCAACGTCCCCTGAGAAAGAATCACCAGAGGAACGACAGAGGAGAATCGAGTTCGAAAAGAAAAGGAAACAACACTACAATGAGTTCCAGTCCATGAAATCGGCCGGTAAGGATGAGACGCAAGCACATTCTTCAAAAAAATAAATGTGTTTGTGTGTAATTAGAAATTTAGGTATTTATGCGGAGTGAAATTATTTCTTGGCAGTGTTTTTGTTCTGCTCAACTAATACCGAGTTATTTAGCAACTGGTCAGGAAGTGGCAAGCAGTTCAGAGTTTAAAAAGAGGAAAAACAAAACAAGCAGCATATTAAATATGTTCCTCGGATCTAACAAATAAACGTAACTCGTTTCAGTGTATACTTTTAACTAGTAATTTGTTATAAATGTAGTTATTAATCACAAGAAGATTGTATCTTCTCTACCACTGAAATGGATAAAAGTGGTTTTCATATTGTATGGACTTAGGTGACTTGGCAATATACCTTTGGAAAATGTATCTAGTTTTCGATAAGGGCCTTAATTGCTTAGCGCTTATTGTGTTACAAAGTTGTCTGCTCAAATAATTACAAGATTTATTAAAGAAGGATATATTTAAAACACAAGACTGGTCGTTTTCATTGTATCATTTTTCTAATGTGGACAGGCCGGATGTTGCGTAAACGAATCTATGACGTCGTTTCAAATTCTCCAAAGATCTTCAAAATATTGTGTAATAGAAAAATTTCAAAGTGGTCAGACGAAAGGAGCTATCGGAATTGTACTACGTAAAGTATTATATGGATTAAGCGAGGAATCTATCTTGTGCAAGCACCGTGCTGACGGAAATTCCGATTTTTTTTTCAATTTAGCTGTTGTTGACCGTTTTAATAAGGATACGAAGAAAAAAAACGTAACAAGACAGTTTAGTAGCACTACTGACGTCATACCTCCCTCCTCCAATCATATGGAGGAATATATACAATGTAGATAAATGTGTTTTTCTGATTTATTTTTAAATGTGCGAATAAAATGAAGGAAAATCCAATGCTAATTGAATTTGAATTCCTAAATACGAAAAATAAAGGGATATATTCTTCATGTCAATTTACTATTTGGTAGGGTTATGACATCACTGGGGCTGCTAAAACTTAATTTACTGAATAAATATTACTAGTTATATTTACGGATAGATTAGCAGATGAAAAATTGGTGACGTCATCGCTTAACAGTGGTTTTCGTACTGCCAACTGTCACACTCACGCACTCGCAAATAGATATAGAAAAATATGATGACTTCCTTATGATGTTCTGCTTCGTAAGTAATGCTAATATAATTTTTGGAAATTGTCTTGTATTAGTTTCCAAGGCTACTGAACACATTGTTAGATCAATATATTGTTCTCGGAGTTCAACCGGTTTTTGCATAATTATAGTGAAACGCAACTATAATTATGCAAAACCCGGTTGAACTCCGAGAACAATATATTGAACAACTGCACCGGGAAAGGCTTCAATCTTTGAACATTGTTAGATGTACTGAATGAAGTAATTATTTTTTTTACACACAGTTTGATACAATTATTTTCAAAAACTTGCACATTGAAAACGTAAAGCTTTTTATTAAAAAAGTATATTGTAATGATTGGACTTAGGTGTTTCTTTTAGAATTATACAAGTAATACTACACACACACACAAACAAATTTTACTATAAATAAATAAAATAAAAAATACAAAAATGGTTTGGGCGCCAGTAGATATAGTCTCAAATATATAACATAAAACTGCCCCGACATAAAATTTAAAACGTCTCTTTTTCAAAACAGGGTAAAGTGGACGCTTCAGTATTTATTCAGAAACAGAGCTTTCCGTCGTCTGTGTAAAATGTTCGGGATCGAAGGCACTTTACAAAATAAAATTGGTGATCCTTACTTTGTTATCAAACAGCTGTCCTGCATTGGATCACCGGTCTCCAACCTTCGCTAAGCACTTAACAATTCCTCGTGCTGGTTCACAGGGCTGCCAATGCTTCAGCCTCTCTCGATCCACTCCTAATTTCAAGTTCCTCAGTTCTTTTTTTTTAGGGTAACAGGCTACACGAGGGTAATTCACATGCTGGCAACTCCCCTTTAATAGCATAGGAAGGGATTTGAAAGGGGGGATGCGGAAGGGTAGAGGAAGGCAGCCAAGGGTTAACTAGGGTCCCCGGGCTATGGTTTAAGGATCCTACCCGGCAATTAGCTTAAAAGTGATGCAGGGGAAACCCTAGAAAAACCTGCATCAGGTAGGTCGGCCAATTGGTACTTGTCCCACGCCCTTCCGATGGCGGGAGAGGGGTTTTCTGTGGGGACGCAGCATTCCCCTCACCGTGCCTTGACCGGTTTAGGCGGCAGCTGGCCGACTATTCCAATAGGAATAGCGGACAACTCTTACCGTATGCCCAAGGTCTGCGATCCCGGAACATACACCTCTCCAAACAGGCCGAGGTGCCTCGGCATGTGGGAACCTTAGTTCAAAAACGAGAGAGATGTGAAGGCATCCACAAAGGTTGCCTCCTCCAGAACTCTCTGGGAAACCTCTCTCTGAGAGAATCCATCTCGCAGAAGCCCTTTCATCCGACCTACAGTTCTTTCATTTTGTTCCGCCGAGACCCTCTGAGGCCCGCGGACAAGGGTGGCCACGCGCTGCAGAAGTTATTCACTACAATATATTATCCCAAACGAAATAAACATGTAGATAAACTAGGAAGATGACGTCACTCACCAAATGATGTGTATTATGATCCAGGGCTACTGAACATATCGTTCAGGTTGTATATGAAGGAGTAATTATATAACACACTTTTACTCACTTTTTGTATTTTAAACAAGTAGTTCATGGTAACCACAAACATTGCCATAAATGTAAGACATATTTTGTACAACACTGGTCGTAATTAAAAATCAGCTCCCATCAACTCAAGTGTTACGAACAACAAAATATAGGGAATTAAAAATGAGGTAAAACATCCACCATTTTAAACCATTAAGACTTAATAAATTTGACAGTAACTAATTATTGCTTATATTATTCCAAATTATTCATTTGGCAAGACACCAGAATTATTAAGCGGTTTATTGTGATTAAATAACTTGCTTGCGAAAACGCGTTGTATTTGGATCGTCGATTGACATCTATTCTACCAACTCATCTTGTTTCCAAGCATTTGTGCATCAACAACTAGGGATTAACATCAACAGGACGTAAGGAAATAAAAATAAATATTTTAGAAATATTATTATTATTACCCTATTTTACTCTTATTTCAAATTATTTATTGCATCAGTACGGATTATTATATATTATTATACTTATGAATTTTAGGTTCTAGGTAGATTAGCTGAAGATAGTAACAGTTAAATTAAGAATTATTCATATTTTTTTTTAAATTTCAATCTTTTCACAAATATTTATAATTTTTAATGCTTTTATGTGGATCTACATCAACCAGTAGTTGAAAGAATAATGATTTATATATATATATATATATATATATATATATATATATATATATATATAAAAGAATTTAACTTGTTCGATATGAATGGATTCACATAAACAACCAATGATTTTAAATGGAATTTAACTTTAAAGTGAAATAATTTGAATATGTGTATGCACAATAATTCTATGAAAAGGGGTTTATTGGAAGGTTGATGTAAGCTGACTGGTAAACTAATTAAGAGAAGTTGTCTATGACCAGAACACTTGTTGAACACTTGTAATTGGAATTCAAACAACCATTTTCTAATCCTGATGTGGGGTTTTCTGATTTCTCCAAATCATCCAAGGAAATGTGGGGATAAAGCCCTAATACAAGACCAGAGTAGTAAAAATCCTTTCTAATTTACCCCCCAAATGGCTATGGAAAAAAGAGATTGTGGAGAATCAATTCACTGGTCAAATGCCCACCCCCCTCCTCATAGTTTGTGTACTGTATGAATAAGAATAACATATAATCTGAGAATTATATCAAATTGTAATGACATGAAATGTAGAATGTTACTTTATTTTATATTTTATTACTCTTTTTTTCTGAGATAATAAAACATTAATCAAACACAAAATTTCAGTGCTTGCAATAATGATTATTTAACTTTTTTAGTATATTTAGTAATTTATTGATAGCAGTACTGATATTAGTTGGAAAATCAACCATGAATTTAACGAATTTACAAGCTTAATTATTAATGTCATATTTACCAATCAAGTAATTAGTGTGTTAAGTGATGAATCAAACAGTTTAGGCTGTGTATAATTATGGTTTTAGAAAAAATATATTATAGTTCCATGTTTATATATTCCCATCAGTTGCATGTTAAACCTGTTACGTAAGAATTAAAGCAACTTATTATTTATTACACTCATTTACAATAAAATATCGGAACGGCACTGTTTATAAACATAAAGTGCAAGTCTATATATATATATATATATATATATATATATATATATATATATATTGTAATGCCAATTAATTAGGCCATTAATTGTTTGGACATAAAATTTGAATTGTTTGATAATCCATTATAGCGGCCTGATCGAACAAAGCAACAATGGAAAAGCAAGCTCAGCCAAAATGGCGTTTTCCGCGCATGAAAGTCGAGCAGTTTACGTCTATAGCCAGCCAGGAAAGGAAGTCAGTTTTTTTTTACGTCTACAGCCAGCTAGGATAGAGTTGGTGCTGAAAGTTTGCTGTGGACGGATGAAGTTTTTCTGGTGAGCAGCAAAGAGCGGAATAGTAAAGTTGACAGTTTAAGTCTACAGCAGGGAGCTAAAGAAAAGTTATTTCGCTACGAAAGAATAAACAGTTAAAATAAATCTTCAAGGAGATACGTTACAGTTTAAGTCCAAATCAGTAAAAGACTAATAAATCTACGAATCATAGGATTCCTGTAAGGCAAGCAGACATCAGATAGCTGACATTCAGGAGGATCATCTGAGTTCCTGGGAGCCTATCAATTTTGACTTCAATTGTGTAAAATCTGTTAGTAGATACTTAGAGTCAGTGTAAAATTTTACGATAGTGTACTTCCGAATCCAAAAAGAATACTGGTACCAGCTGGACAGTATGTAAGTAATAAAACCAAAACTAATGATTAATTGTAAACGATAATTAAAGGATAAAGTCAGATTTCGTTCTCTTTTAATTGTCAATCAGAGTTAATTTCTTTACTTTTTAGTTTCTTTCATTCCATCGACATATTGTTTAGGTAAATTGTAAACTGTTTTGTTAATAAAATTTTAAATCAATTTGTTGTGTTCATTATCAAACCCAGTACAGGCGCTGAGAGAAAGATCTAAAATTTAGTTGTAATTATCTTTATTGCCACAAAATAAAATAAATATTTTTGCTTGTTAATTGTTTAAACTTTTCATTTAATAAAAACCTTCCATTTGATTATTACATAAATGGCGCTTCAATGTAAGGCAAATTCTTTAAATTAAATAAAGGCTCATATTTGATTATTACATAAATGGCGCTTCAACGTGAGGCAAATTCTTAAAATTAAAATTAAATTAAAAAGGCCAATTGTTGTTTATTACAATATAGACAGTGGTAATTACGAATATGTAATTATTTAATAAATACAATTTTACTATTTTCTTTATCGGCGGCGTAAATATGAGGGCATTGCATTTAAGCTTAAGTATTGCCTACAAGAATATGGAACCTATAATGCTTGCTTGCTAGTGTTGCATTGTTGCCTCAGGCAGCATTGAGACGTACGGAACGTAAGAGATTCAAAGTTACAGGATGTTTTGAGACGAGTACAGATTCAGAGTTGCTCGGAGGCGGATTGAGGAAGGTGTGTTTTGAGGAGTCCGTATTCAGAGTTCCTGGGACCACGACTGAGTAAGTGGGATTCGGAAGCTGAGAAATGTTGTATTAAAAGTCCCCGGTTTTGGAATTGCAAGTCGCCAGTTTGGAATTATATTTCTTCTATTGCCATTTTCGAGTAATTATCAAAGTTTTAGAGAACAAAGCTATCAACTGTGATTGTTCAAACAATGTTATCAACAGTTAGGATCAGAAAGTGATTTGTGTTTGCAAACTGAAATATCTTTAAATTCAGTGAAATATGGCCTTTTGTGATGTGTTTAAAAAAACAAGTGAGATCGAGCCCAGATGAACAGATAACGGTAAAGTAAATAAACAGAATTTTGTAAACCTTGTAGTGTAAATATAATTATCGTCAGATTTAAAATATAGATCATTTCTTTTAAAATAATAATAATTTAAGTCAGGAATATTTTTGCCTTGTAAGATTCAATTGTCATTTATGTAACTATCTTTATTGGAGGCTCGACAGGCGGCCCTGAAAATTAAGCCGTGGCACAACAATATCATTTTGTAAAATTTCAACTGAGATAAAAATTTGGTTTACTAAATTAGTTTTGTTATATTTTTAAATTGTTGTTTTCATTTCAATCCTTTCATTTTTAACTTTTAAATTGTTTATTACAAAATTGGCACCTCAACGTGGGGCTTATCTTCAGTTAATAATAATGAATTTTGATTATTAGAAAATTGGTGCTTCAACGTGGGGCAAAATATATTAAATTAACTTTAATTTGTTTATTACAATATAAATTTATTTAAAGAAATATACACAAATTTATGTTTTAGTGCATACAGTAATCCAACCTTTCTGAAAGTCTGTTTTTATATGTTGCAGATGTTGCATAAAATGCAAACTTAAAAGACATTTGAATAGATTGAGGCATTAAATTAAATATGACAGGATTAACAGTCATCTCTCTCGCGACGACGTTTCGATGACGTTCACTGTCATTCTTTATTAGTTCTCTCTCTCTCTCAACAAAAATGTTCAACAATCAATCTAGAGAGGTTTTTCAGGCAATAAATTGTCTGTGGTATGGGAAGTGTGCGAACAAAACATAAGATTGAAATTTGGAAGAATAAGATATCCATCATGGAAAGAAATGGAGGAAATGATCGGTGAAGTGAAAAAAAGGTGGTCGAAATGAAAGATGTAGTTTAGAGAAAACTCTTCTCGACTTCAGCGAAAGGGATAATTCATAGCTAGAGCATTGGAACCTGACAGCTGTCCGGAATCCTGGAGTAATGTACGTAATTCATTAAAAGTGTCACATGATCTGTTCCGTTACATAGAATTATAAGTCTCATCGCTATTTTGTTCGATTATTTTTTCCTTATAAACATTAATATGTTTCCTGTCTGACAATAAATAAATAAAAAAAACTGTCAGACCACACGACAGCGTTACGGCCTTGACGCCATATCTAGGATTTTAATTCATAATTGACACAGTTTTAAACCCAAGAACTGTTTAAACAGATTCATTTCTTTTCAACAAAATAGGTCTTCGTTTCACAAAATGGAACTAAGAAGCTAACAATATTTATGATTTGAACTCAATTGACAAAGGCAAAAATTTTCTCCAATTTTTTCTTTCTACACTGTGTTGTGTTACTGCTATAAAATGTCTATTAAATTATATAAAAAATGAATTTATTTGCAATTTATTTTAAATTACTAATCATAATTACGTAAAATAATAATATTTTTTTCTTTATTTTTTGAAAGTGATAGCTACCGTTTTGTAAAGCAAAATAACATTTCAGGGTTTTTAAGAAAAATCGCCCTCTTAGAACTACTAAATAATCAATTAAATTCCATTTAATAAGAAATGTAACAGTTGAGGGGTTTGCTTATATAATCATTCAAAATCTGGTGCAATATTTCCTGGTGATTGGCGATTTCAGGAAATCATGATGTGGCTTCTTCTGCTTCTCAGTCCGTTTTCCCTGTTGTTTGGCCTCAGTTTCTCCAAAACAACTACGGAACATAACATTTTGTCACTGTTTCTGTAATATGTATTACTGTACGTTAAAAACATTAATAACAGCTCAACATGTCCCAGTTGAGGAAAAAACATAGCGAGCCTCTTTTCCTTGCTTTTTATATCTCGTTTCCAAACCTGGGAAACGTCATCCGCTGTCCCTTACGTATTCTAGACAATAAAGTAGTTTTAGACCAACTCTAGCATTCCCAGTCGATCGGCATAGCCTTTGTAATGAAATCAAACCATTATTTTGATATGTCTTGGGGAATTTGCGATAGTAGGCACTTTGAATCTGCTTTTAAGGCCTATTTGAAATTTTTGTCGACAAATTATGAAGGCGGTACTCGATCGTACCACAAGAACTTCGTTAAAATTACTACGAAAATTAGTATATTTGTAAAGAAAATTCTTAGTCTTTTATCGTTATTCTGTTACTGTCCAAACCAGAGTTCTGATTTGTCTATAGCGAGGCTCCACTCAATTGTGGCTACTACGAACTAATTAATGACACACAGTTTCACACAGTGTATACACTACGGTCGCATGGGATCTAAACAAACGTTACATTCGGTTTCTTCATTTCTCATGGATAAATATCTATTTAATTAAGTATTCCCTCTATATGAAAGCAAAAAAATATATAATATATATTAGCAATAGGAGAAAAGTGTCAAAATCTAATGCTACGATATCAAAGTACTATGGAGTCACGTTGACTGATATTATTTTCATTTCTATCTAGCTGGAATACATTTGGTATGGTAAAATTTTAGGGCTCTATCACAACATTTTACTGGTAAATTTGAGAAAATCACGGAAACCCTATTTCAGGCTGAAGGGAAGAGAATTTGAGCCCAAATACCCCCTAGATTGATTAAAGGTAATCGTTATTTCTGGTACTTTTTTATTTTTAAACTATTCACTTTAAACGCCTGTGTACGTTTCTGTCTGCCACGTAGTTGAGAAATGCAGGATACATACCATGAAGGCGCTACTCGTCTTTTACATCAGCATACTTGATTTGATTTATTTTATTTAATTAGTCCTTGTATGAGGAAATAGGATTCGTCATTACATAAAATTACAATATAATTATTGGATGGTTCAATTAATAACAATTAGAAGTTAACATAAACATAACTAAAAATCTGGAACACAAATTTCCCAGACTAACATTACTAAAATAACTATTTAGTAATAATAATAATAATAATAATAATAATAAAAAAGCCGACCTCCTGTGGCGCAGGGGTCATCATGACTGCCTCACATTACAGACGGCCCGTGTTTCAATCCCAGGGAGGGTATGGATGTTTGTGTGCGTGAGATAAACTCGTTAATTACTCCCCCGACAAGGCAAAATGATTATATTTAGATTATATTAGATTTTATTGGTTCAATTAGTCCTCTGCTGAGGAAATAGAACAAGTAAAATTGATATTGATTAAGAAAGATAGACAATACAGGCAAAAAAGGTAATATAAATACCACACAACGTTTCTGGGATCCTTGTCCCTTTCGCCAGGTGCTAAGAAGAGCCTAGAGAAACACAACTGCACTGGTCAGTTGACAACACTCAAAAGCCAAAAGGCGTACCTTTTTTGTCTTTATTGGCTATCTTTCTTAATTATTATTTTCAATCAGACGTAAATTTTTCATTTCAAATTAATATTACTTACAAATGTATGAATGAGATATACATAAATGCGCTAGATGTTTAAGACTATGAAAATATTTACATCTGATTGAAAATAATGAATAATAAAGATAGACAATTCAGGCAAAAAAGTGATAATATAAATAACCACACAACGTTTCTGGGATCCTTATCCCTTTCGTCAAAAGCTTTTGAGTGTTGTCAACTGACAAGTGCAGTTATGTTTCACTAGGTCCTTCTTAGCACCTGACGAAAGGTACAAGGATCCAAGAAACGTTGTGTGGTATTTATATATCCCTTTTTGTCTTAATTGGCTATCTTTCTTATGCATTGTTTAAGACTGTACATAAATAGTAATATGAAAAATTTAAATTGTACATATTTGAAATTACATGAAATAGGTTCAGGGAGAATATAAGGAATACTACATACTTAAATAAGAGAGAATATTTTAGGATTGCAGGACATTACACGTGTAAGAAATCTTAAATGTAAAGTTAGGAATAAAAAATAATTGTAAGCTGAACTTCACTTCACTAGTAGCACTAAAACGTTTTCCAAAAATAACACTGCACTGCACAAATAACATTCCCATTTGCATATCATCTTCTTGTACTGATGAGGCTTCAAAGTGTCGTCTTCTCCGGAATAATTTATGTGGCAGCTCTAGTCAGTGGATGGAAATCTCGTGCGGACGACATGAAATAAACAATTGTGAAGTATTAGTTGGTCATACAGACAATAAAGATTTAATTAACCAGTATCTTTTAGGGAACTAATGTGAGTTTGGCTCAGCCCGATTTACAAATTTGTTAACAGAGTAATACGCGCCGTTTATCAGCAGAATTTTGCATTTCTTAATAACTACGCTGTAACTACTTAGATTTTTGATGCTAAGAGGAAGACAATTAAATAGCTTTAGTCCTGAATAATATACACTTTTTTTAAAAAAAAAGTGAGAGATGATGTTTATCTGTCCGTAATGTCGCGCGGTTTCTGGTATTATAATCATGAAATTCCTCGTTGGTAACAAACAAACTTTGATTACGTTTTATGAATTTTATAGTTTCCAAAATGTATGCACTGGGTAACGTTAAAATTCCAACAGCTTTGAAGAGAGGTCTACAAGTTTCTCTGTAATTTTTGCCACATAATATTCAGGTCAGAATGAGTACCCATAATGAGTCGCTAATGACCTGAGATGTAAATAAATCAGTAAAAAACTAAAAACTAAAATTAATTAGGGTATAATATAATATTTACAGTATTTAAATTCAATACGCAAATCAGGTAAAAAATAAATATTTAGAGAATTAACTGTCATAAAATGTGGAATTACACCTCACACAAGAATAAACACCGAAGCTGACGCACGCACACTAGGAAGAAACACAAACGATGGGAAAGTCACTACACGAAACGGAATAACGAGGATACTGCCCTTCCGTAGAAACTCCAGGCCGTACATGAAACAAGAAACCAAAGTAGAAGAAGAGACCACCAGAGACTAAGCAAGTTATGAAATAAGTAGTTTTATGAGCAACACATTCAACACTTATGTTGTATAACAACATATAATTAATTATTACTGTACGCCCCTTTCAGTAGAATACTTTTACACTGAATCCCAAAACTCTTGTAGTTATTATTGTTCTTAACATCTGGAGGAAGACTATTGTATAAAACTATCCCTGAAAGGTGAATACTTCTCTGGTAGAGAGCAAGGCGATGCTTGTCAGATCTTAGAGATGAGCGATTTCTAGTTTCATAATCGTGAGACTCGCCATTTGTTTGAAACAGATTTAGGTCCCGCTTTACGAACTTTAAAATTTCGTGTTTCGTTGAAAAATGCTTCACAACTAGATTTTATTTGCGTATTAGAAAGTATTCTGACGGCACGCTTTTGAAACTTGAATATTTCAATGCTCCTGAAGCAATTGCCCCAATTTGCAATGCCATAACACAGAAGGGAATGAAAACACAAAAATTAAGCGATTTTCGTCGTGTTGATATCAACATGTTGCATTAATGTTCTGCGACAATAACAAACCGAACTGAGTTTCTCAGCAAGAATATTGTAAAGAATTATTTTTGTGGGCTGGGTTTTTACGTTAAATCAAAAAATATTTGACCATTAAAGAAATTTTATATAAATTTATTACAGTTAAGCATGAAAAACTCTTATCTCAGGCACCTGTGGTTTTTACATAGAAGAGATCAGCTGCCCGTACCAAATACGTACTGCTATTCTGTGTTGTGTTGCTTGCTGTAGCTCTCGTACCGACGTCTCCGTATCTCACAGTCGGCAGAACGGGTTAAGTGCACTGATGACTTTAGTCAGGACTGTTGCAAGGCGTCGACTCAGGGGTTGACCACTGACTAAGGCGTCGGCCTCCGGGATTGATTGCTGGCGAGCCGTCGTACTAAATTGCATGGCTTCGATAAACTCTTCACTAACAAATTGTGGCCCCTTTCTCACGACGATTCTGCTTCGGACTATATCAGAGACAACAACTTGGAAAAGTTTACAGCAGAACTCATGAGATTTGTAGATCGGTGACACTTAAAACGTATACACGTAACGCAATACGGAGCCTCTCATAATCACATCCACCAGTTGCGGTGAACGCAGAACAACTGTCCAGTTTCAAAAGCTTATCTCCGTTCCCTCCATTATAGCCTCCCATTCTTTTACTTTTTTCATTACTAGAAAACTTCGTCGAAATGTCAGTTTCACTGATTCTTCAATTGTTACAAGAGTTATAGCACGCAGCTGCAGTTCCTTAGTCGACAAAGGCCAACTATTCTGTCATGTTGAGGCCAACAATCGAGACAGGACACGAAAATTACTTGGATGGAAATATTTATCTTCTCCACCCCCACTCACGTGCACGATTTCGAATTCTCCAAACCTCAGCAAACAACACTTCCGAGACAAAGCAAAACTAAACCAAAATACACGCGTTAAAATATGGTGAGTCCACTTTAATTTGCTATCAATCTGAAGACCCAGAAAAGGCGCGTCAGACGAGAACTTGCCAAGAAGGTTGTTAATACTATCCATTTAGAACTGGACGAACTTAGACGTAATTAAATGTCACCGCCTCTCTTAAAAAGAAAAATTCAAGACCGAGGTAACGAGTAAGGAAATTATGCAGACTGGCCACGTGCAACTTGGATATCTGGTATAAGTTTCATAGGAGTACGTTAGACCACCACGTATTTTCTGGGAAAATCCCCTCGAAAATTTATTTGGTTCCTGCCAAGCTGTAACAACAATGCAATCTGCAGTCACCTTTGTTTATCTGGAATTTCTCCAACCAACAGTGATGGCTGGAGTTGATCTTGAATTACGAGGAATTATATCGGGGATTTTTTAGGTTTGTTATATCACATGTGCTATTGGTTCCGCGTGATACAGGGAAATATACGAATATTAATGTTAGTTACGACTAAGTTATAACTCAATTACTAACTTATTTGTCCAATTATTAAAAGTAAAATCAAAAGTCAACGCTTTGATAGGGTAACGCGTTTCATTAAGTGTTACTGATAAGTATTGTTTCTTTAGTACATTATTATTGCGGACATGCACGGTTTTCATAATAAACTCAAGAAATACGTGTATATATGTGAAAGAAACCTGGCTTAAAGACATGTTTAGCATTCCCTGCTTCCAGTCAGCCTCAGAAGAACTTGTCTTGGCGTAGTCCCAATGAGAGAAAAGAAGAATATCCTACACAGAGACCAAATGGAACAACTGACTGCTGGTGGTCTGGCATTTGATACACTAAATTCCTTAAGCTCAGGTTTCATTAACAACAGAAATTTAGATTTTATGTCATTGGCATTGAGGTTTAACAATTTATTATGGATGGAATTTTGTGAATTTACGCTAATGTTGAACCAGACAATAATCGCTTACAAATTATTTTCAAATGTTTAGTGTAAGGTATGAGAACAATGAAGATATTTAATTAGTTAAAATAAAAAAAAACTTATTCATAAGCTTTTCTCTGAGAAGAGAACACTTAAAATAAAAACTATAAAAGTTTAAACATCATGATGAGCCTAATTAAGTATATATAAAGTTAAAAATCATCAAGCACAGATCAGCTGTTCGCCGAATGTCATATAAATTGGTGTAGAAGTAATAATTACGACGGAACGAAAATAATAGTGTAACGAGATAAGAGAAAAGTGAAGTAAAAACGTAAAAACGTGAAATGATATTAAAAGTAGAGTATAGTAACTTTTTTATGAAAGTGAAAGTGAAGTGAGATAAAGTAACGTACAAGTAATAGAAAAAAGTGCAGGAGTCTAAGATAAAGATTGCGAGCGATAAATTGTATCCGGAGGAGTGCAGAAGCAATTTCAACGAGCAAATTCTGAAAAAACACAAATAAGAGGAAATGAAAATTTACAACGGTTTTCAAAATTAATAATAAGAAAAATAGCCAAATACAGACGAAAGAAGTGGTGATGTAAATAACATACAAACGTTTCTGGAAACTTTTTTACTTTATCAGGTGCTAAAAAAACTAAAAGACACAATAGCCTAGAGTGACACAACTGCACAATACATTTGACAAAATTCACTTGTGGTTTTTAGTTTTCTTAGCACCTGAAGAAAGAAACAAGGTTTCCAGAAACGTTGTGTGCTATTTATATCACCACTTCTTTTGCCTGTATTTGGCTATCTTTCTTATAAGAAACAATTAATCAAACTTTTTATAACAAAATTTTGTTTACGAGCCTCTAAATTCAAATTTTGCCTAATTAATCACCCAACGAAAATTTAGTCTGTGTGTGGTAGAAAAGAGAGTCATTGAATTTAAATTGTTTGATTAAAATTCTTATTATTTTCTACGATCGTGTTTTTATAGTCATAATAAAAATATTTTATACACTAATTAAAATATATGATATAAATAAATAATCTGAAACAATTTTAAAAGAAATAATTAAAAGTCTTCCATACAAAAGCTGACATTACAGAAACGAAGTTAAAAAAAATACAAAATGAGACTAGGTGTGTCACGAAAATTCTAATACATAAATGGCAACCCACGTTTGGAAAAATAATACTTAACATAAATAAATCAAATATCCTCGTACAAAATCAGTCATTACATAAATGGCGTTAAATTAATGCCAATAAAATCATCATAGAAATGACCTTTGAAGATTCATTAAATAATATTATAGTTAACAATATAAAATATATTTTAGTCATTATAATTTAATATATTTAATAATATTAATTAGTATAAATTTTATTTAGTTTTTGTCAATTTGAATTATAAAGTTTTGCTAGTAAATTATGACTAAATAAAAATAAAGATAGGTGAATGTAAATTATTACAGAGCATTTTAATTTCATTATTAGTTTAGTTAATTTACGGTACTTTAATTAGTATGTTTATTTATGTAAAGATCGCTCTGACTCGTGTTCCCAGATCGGATTCTTAACCTTTTTCCCTGAAGACGAACAGTTGTACACATTAGGTTCCTCTTATAAACAATGAAAACCCCAAATTACAACATACCTGAAGGGACGTTGTCTAGCAACAGAATATAAAACTAATTGAAGGTGTGTTATAAAAGTATTTTATAAAATTTTGTTTCATGCGTTTTACAGAAAATATTACAACGATTGAATACAATAATGATTACCAATTGTTAACGATATCAAAGTTACTATTTAAATATTTATCAACGAAACTAATTTTAAATTTAATTTAGGTCTGTAGTTGTAAATATCTGTACGTGATTTCGATTTGTATATTAGCTGTGTTTCTCTATTTGCATGGAACATTACAAATAGGCGCGCATTAGGTTAATAATTGTGATTTCCCTACCTAATTCTAGTGCATTTCCCGAAATACCATCCGGTTGTCCTGTTTCATGAGTGTTTATTTTAATAATAATTGTAGTATACTTGTTTTTATATTATATTGTTTTACTAGAATGTTTGTATGTGATATTTAAAATAAATTGAAAAATTTATGGATAATGTTCCCCTTTGTTTTCCTACTAGATATCGGCTCATTTTGAGAGGTATAAACAAACATCGATGTTACTGGAAACCGGACGTATAATCATCGTCGTAAACACGCGTCTTAAACTAGCTTCTTGACATCTGAAATGTTAAGTGTTGCTTGGAGTCTCGTGATGACATCTGGAGAGTGCCTAATTTTAACTGTCGGAGGGGACGTTGGATGGAGACTTCATGGAACAACCCAGTTATGCCAAACGCAATTAACTCGTGTCCTGTTCCTACACAGCGACAATCTCCACTGTTTAATGAACAATGATTAAAACCATTCACGGGGCGTCAATATAATGTTTTATATTATTTATTTTTAAAAACAGTTCTGTAAACGACTGATTAACAATACCGTAGACACAAATGAAGTATTAATTTTTATGGTTTAAAAGCAACAGTCGTCACTTCGTCACTACTACAACTATTATCAATAATTATTATCAGTTTTGAATATGAACGTAGAAAATAGGCAAGTAAAAGCCCTGAAGAAATGCGACAGTGGTCCCATAGTTGGAATAATTGCCAAGATGAAGAGGTTTTGTGGTTTTAGTGTGTGAGAATCCCACACCATCCAGAGAAGTGCGGGATGTTCTAAGTGTCCATAAGGTTTCCAAATTCTCATAAAAGAAAATACTACTTCTATCATTAAAATCATAAAAGAAAATACTACTATTATTAAAATCGCAATGAATACCGTCATTATCTGCACCTATTTCAACAGGAACAACGCAATGTACCACCACGTTTGGTATTTATTATTCCATGGAGAGGCAATGATTCTTGTTATTGATTCATCGTGGAAAATATGAGGTGTCCCAACAATAATAAAATAGAATATTATGCATTATATGAACAAACCAAACCGTTTGAAGTAGTAAACGGAGTAAGGCAAGGGCATGTCTTGTCCACCTTGCTTTTTAATCCGTTTCTTGAAATGGCTCTACAATGGCTTAATATCTCCGGACACATAGGAACAAAAATGGTCCAGATATCTGCATATGCAGATATATGATAGCAGAGGTGACATCTGACCGGAGGTCCAGCCTCCTCTTCTAGTGGTCGGAGTTCCTTCCTCGTGGAATCTGCTCCGCGATGACGAGATATATTATGCCTGTAACATACTAATATTCTGTCATTACTAAAATGTCATTATTTGGATAAAACATTCATACATAACAATTGTAAATGCCTTTACGGCTACCTAACTGTTCGATTCACACTCTCATTCATACACTCATTCATTCGCATTTATACCGCTGCTGCTGTCGTAAGTTCTTCGCCTTCCGCTACGTTTCTCGACCGACGCTCTCCGTTCTTTCTAATTTTCCGGAGGGGAAAGGGGTGATGAAAAATAAATAAGAGTAATAAATATAAAAATAAATAAATATTAGCATATATGTATGAATATATGTATATATATATATATATATATATATATATATATATATATATAAGATTCAAAGGAATCCAAGAATGATTAATATATCACATTAACGTACAAGCTGTAAAGGGCTCGTAGGTTTCCTAATAAATTAATATTTTGAAATAACCAGGCGATACTTACAGGAAGATCGACAAATGTCGGTTCCTGTTTACCTTTCTTTCGGGGTCGTAGCAGCCTAGCGATGAGACCAGCTCATTGCTAGACTCATGGACCCTTCCGTAAAACCTTACGGCAGATATATGATATTGATATCATCTCAATAAATATGGATGAATTAAGACAAACGATTGCCACAATAGATCACCGTCTTAAGGAAAGAGGGCTAATAATTAATGAAAATAAAACCAAGAAAGAATCTAGTACAAATAATATTAAATTAAATGATTATACCTTTGAACGAGTACAGGATTTCACATATTTAGGCTCAAATCTTAACAGTGAAAATAATGTGGGAAGTGAAATAAAACAACGTATCATCAATGGTAACAGAACTTACTGCATGTATGGAAAATTAATGAAGTCCAAGGTGTTAAATAGAGAATTGAAGTTAAAAATTCACAAAACACTTATAAGACCTGTAGTGATATACGTGGACCCTTAATAATAATGATAAGCACTTAGTCAGAATATTTGAACGCAAGATACTGAGAAGAATATACGGACCTGTATGTACGAATGGAGAATTCGAACAAACAGAACTAGAGCAGCTCATGAATAACGAGGACATTGTTAGGTTTATCAAGAGCAGAAGGTTGTCCTGGATGGGACACGTACTTAGGATGGATGAAAGCAGAACACCTAGACGGATTATGCACTGGAAGCCAGTTGGGAGAAGGAAAGGGGGAGACCCCGGACAAGATGGGTGGATGACATCGAGAAGGATATACAAACCATGAAAGTAAGAGGACACAGGAAAGGGCGGAATGGAAGAAAATTGTTAATAAAGCCAAAACTCACATTGGGTTATAGTGCCAATAAAAGAAGATTATGCATTATAATATACATTCTTGCTACTAAAATAATACTTTCATCACCATTACTATTACTTAGGAGAAAGTTTAGTTTAATGAGGTGTCAATGATAGAATCTACAATAGTAAAGAAACGGTACTAACAATACCATTAGAAAACTTCTAATATTATTTTGCTTAATCAGAAATAAATTTGCACAACTGATGCTACACTTTTACACCAACTGCCACAAACTATGTAACTACGAGGATTACTGATGCAAAACTACTATTATTTTTGAGTAGACCCTGACATACTTTTCTTAGGGATGTGGTGGGTTCAGAGGAACAATGATAATTAAGGATGATTGAATAAAATGAACAAAACAAATCGTTAGATATGTTTCCGTCCTCAGAAGGATGTTGGTGAAGGCTGAACAATGAATCGCTGCTCTTGGCTGACGCCGAGGCGGCGTTATCCAAAAGATTTATTGCTGATTGATAGCACATAACTCTATCTCTCACGATTAACAGACAATCACTCTCTAGATCAATCGTCGCACATCTCTCCAGACTCACGTCTCCAGACCCCCCCCCCCCAACATAACGATATGAAAACCGCAATAAATTTCCCTTTACTTTATGCGCACACTTGTCAACAATCAGTTCAGTACGCATCTTTACAAACAATTGTTTTGAACAAGTCCGCGGTCGGTTCCCCGGAAGTAATTAATTGATACCTGCCGCAAGCAGCTACTCAGTCACCTAAATTGGGTGAAATTTCTTCTTAATACTATTTGCTGGGCCGCCGGGAGAGGGCAAACACATCATTCTCGTCCTCGAATTCATTTTCTTCATTTATACCTACGTTTTTTTAGTCATGACATAACAATTTTTTTTAGGGTAACAGGCTACATGAGGGTAATCCACATGGTGGCAACTCCCCTTTAATAGCATAGGAATGGATTTGAAAGGGGGGATACGGAAGGGTAGAGGAAGGTAGCCAAGGGTTAACTAGGGCCCCCGGGCTATATTTTAAGGATCCTACCCAGCATTCGCCTAAAGAAATGCAGGGAAAACCCTAGAAAAACCTGCATCAGGTAGGTCGGGCATTGGGTACTTGTCCCACGCCCTTCCGTTAGCGGGAGAGGAGTTTGCTGTGGGGACGCAGCATTCCCTTCTCCGTGCCTCGACCAGTTTAGGAGGCAGCTGGCCGACTATTCCAATGGGAATAGAGGACAACTCTTACCGTATGCCCAAGGTCTGTGTCACCGGAACATACACCTCTCAGAACAGGCCGAGGAAAAGGTATCTTTTCACAAATAAATTAATGTCAACTTTTCCGAACACATCTTACTCTACCAGTTACAATTGCATCAGGAGGAATATATTTTTCATGTTAAAAATTATATAGAATCCAATATTTCGATAGAATCTGAAATATTAGATAGTTTGTAAACTAGACAAATAATAGTAGATTTCTCAAATGTAAAACAAATAGAACTTTAATTTTTGTTGATTCATCTATGTTCTAGTTTAAGCCTTAAAATAAGAAAAAACTTATTATAAACTAAGTCAACATACACGGTTTGAAATTTTAGGTATACTTTATTAATTAGGCTAATAAGATAATAGGCCTACCTACTCATTTTTTAGTAAATAGGTAAGTTTTAAACAATGTATTTTTGAAAATTCTACGTTAAACTGTAAATAGTTTAATTGTAAAAGTTTACTTTTTCTTATACTCTCTCATAAGTAACCAAACGAAAATAAATTTCTACGAGCCTAGTCGGGAAAACCAGTATAATAGAGGGGGCGGCATTATTTGCTCAAGCGGCCAGCGGCGGGTCTGACTATTTGGGTAAGACTATTTATTCAAGAAATATTAATAAAACATGTGTATTATCCATTTCAATAGCGTAGAATAAATAATATCTGAATAATATTAAATAATTGTTGTAAACAGCTCATACCCATTGCAAGTTTTCATTATGTTAAGTTTTACATGAATTGAACTCTTCCCAAAAAAAAATTACTGTTAAATTGTTGAATTTATTTACCATTATGGTAGAAGTTAAAATTGGAAAACGGGTATTGTAGTTTACAAATCGGGTAAAAGAACAGAGGTCAGAAGCTATTGGCCGTCAGTCTTACCTCGGTAGTATGTAAGATTATCGAGCACCCTATATCGACATAAGTTCGATCTGAAATCGATAGAAAAAGGTTGTTTTTATAACGGTCAACTTGGTTTTCAGGGAGAGTTCTCCTCCGAAGATCAATTTATAAGTTTATTTCAGGAGTTATCTGACGAAATATATAGTGAGAGTAGAATAGATGGGGTAATCATAGACTTTGCCAAAACTTTTGATGTTGTGCCACACGATATCATGTTGGATAACTTAAACAAAACACGTATAGAGAAAAGTTTAAACGGCAGATCGCAAAAAGTGAAAATTGGAGAACAAACTTCAGATCTAGAGATCGTAACGTCGGGAGTTCCTCAAGGCTCAGTAATCGGACCATTATTTATGAACCAACTGCCGAATAACTTAATTTCGGGAGTCAGGCTTTTCGCGGATGACTGCATCATCTTTAGAAGGATAAAGAACGGCCGAGATGCATTAGTGTTACAGGAAGACCTAGATAAAGACAACAGTTGGGCTAAAGAAAATAAAATGGAAACGAATGGCAAGAAAAGCAGCTCAATCTCGTTTACAAGGCAAATGGTGATAAATGAGACGTAATATAGTCTTATAGTTTCAATTCCAAGGCTGCAAATATATAGGAATATACTGTATTTCAACAGCCTTGGGTGGGAGTAAGAGGTGAATTTTACGACCCTAAAAGCGTAGAATTGTTTACATTTGATAATGAGGAATCTAAAAACTAAGGAGGTTGCATACTTAACTCCAGAGGGACCAATTTTGGAATACGAAGCAGCTTGTTGGAGTCCATCTCCAAGAATCAAATAGAAACCTCGGAAAAAGTTTAAAAAAAGGGGTAGAATAGTGCCTGAACATGAGAACGAAAAATGAGAACAATTAGGTTGGGAGTTGTTATCGTAAAGGAGGGAGAGAGCAAGACTGCGCATGCTATTCAAAGCTTATGTGGTGCTGGAGCCATGGATTGGAATCAGCTCCAAAGTCCAAAAGCCCAGTTATATCGGAAGGTAGTTCAATCATCATAAAATAAAATAACGGAATCAAAATAACAGATTTTAGAAATTTAAATTTCTAATTAGGACGATTAACAACTGTATTTTAAGGAAAGAAATAAAATTTAGGTTGAATCTAAAATAAGTTACCACCTGTTTAATTAATTAAAGTCTTAATTCAATTTCATGTGAAGTGTTGTGTTCAACCATGTTTATTCCAGACTGTGTTCTGTTTTCTTCTTTCCTTCTTTCTTTGTTACTATTCATTCTTTTTTCACTCTTTTCATTTTTTTTCAGAGTACAGACATTAAAAGGACAATGTTTTATTATTTTTAGTTTAAGATAGATAATACGCAATGTATCTGCCACCGGGCTTTTTACCCAATTGTAGATTAATAAATACATACATACATGACCAAAAACTTTTCTATAAATTTATGTTTCATTTACTTAGTTGCTAGGTTCTTAAATTGATTACAATCATTTATCTTTTACCCACCTATACGTTTTGAATACTGTATGCAGCTTTGCCATCCCTCTCTTTTCGCTATTAGGCTCATGTACAGAGCAAGTTGCCCTAGTAAGTTATTACTATGCTAATTAAAGCCTAGTATGCGACTTATTTTTATCCGTAAATACATTAGAAGACAATAAAGGAATAATAATTATGAAAAATATCTTACATTTATAATGATATAAATAAATAAATATAATTCCCTGAGTCAGAAAGTTATGTTTATTAACAAGAATAAATAAATTACAATGTTTCGTCCTTTTTGAGACCTCTTCAGACTCAATTTACAATTTCGAAATTAATAACATAATTATTTACAAAGCTTTTTCAGAACATTTACAAAATATATTAATTCATTTAATTTTACTTACAATTTTGTATATAAATACTGCAAGAAAATGTTGCCTTTTCCGGTGCAACCGAAATGAAACTCATAGGAGACTTGTAAAACACTTCATTCAAGGAAATCTTTTCGGGTTTCCACGCGGGTAATATCAGTTGATAAATTGCGACGTTTTGATGGCTTGCACTGCAATCTTCTTCCACACTTCAGCCTGGTAGAAGATGGCAGTTCTAGCCTTCGAAACGTCTCAATCAACTGATATTTCCCGGATGGAAACCAGATAAGCTTTTATTAATTCTGTTCACCGGGAAAACCTCAAACTTCTACTCAAACAGCTACTAAATTACCACTTTTGGTACCTAACACAATCAGTGGAAACAAAACTATGATAATTAATCACATATTCCAAATTATCCGCCACTGTTAACGCTCTCAAGGTCGTAATACTAGCACTAACCAACGCGACCCGTACTTTTACCACAAACTTTACAACTAAGATTATTATATGAGCTATGTACAGGGTACGGCAGTATAATTTGCTGATTTGTATGGTCTATAAAACCGTATAGTATAGTTATCGTTTTAATTATTTTATCCTTATTCTATAACATTGGATATTTTAAGTAGTCTTCAGGAGTGCTGGGTAACTCTTTCCAGCATAGCGGTGGATATGTCGGCTATTGATCGACGAATATTGTCCGTCAGTTGAGCAAGTGTCCTTGCACGACCGCTGTACACGATGGATTTGAGACAGCCCCATAAAAACAGTCGCAAGAGGATAATTGGGGTGAGTTCGCCGTCATTGAAGATCGACCCTCAAAGAGATCAGAATCCCGGAGAAGAAAGTGTTCACACAAAACCCTCATCGCAGGTTCGCGCCATGACTTCACCTGAAACCACAGGTTCCTAACATCCATTTCGTCAAGGTTTGGCAGAAAAAAAATTTCGACAATGTTCACAAAAACGTCGAGAACATAGCAGTTCTCGAAGTTTTGGGCTGATCTCACAGTCCATTCTGCCGCTGATCATCTCTCTTCGATGCTCCTATTTTTCGACGTAACAATCGTTTGCCTGGCAGGAACAGGAGGTCGTGTGCCAATATTGAAGTGTGCGCGAAAAACTCGCTACGTGGCGGCGATTGCGCGACTTTTAGAAAAGGAATCCTCTACGGGAAAGGCGCGCTGTTCCTTCGTCAAATCCATTCTTGGTAGAAAAGTGCAAGGGTAGAAAAACTTCCCGACCCTCTTGTTCCAATGAAACAATCCGCTCTCTGCAGCGACCAAACGCCGATTCCTAACCCCCAATTCAATTTATCAAATTATATCGCCGCACCTTGTACAATCCGTTAGTAGTAGAGACGACTGCTAGCTAATACGTAATATTGTGCACGTGGCCAGTATGCCGTATTGTCTTACTCGTTACCTCGGTTCATCTTTAATTTTTATTTTGAAGAGAGGCGGTGACTTTTAATTAAGTCTCTACCTAATATTTTCCCCAATGATGTGAGGAAACCAGACAAGGCAAATTCACATGTTAGGACGGGAATTGGAAACAAATCATACCCATTCATTTAGGAGTTCCGAGATTTTCTATGGAGGCCACCTACATACGCAAATAATGATTAAACCTGACACTCATTTTACTACGAGTTAGTTGAAATTTACACGATGTGCTTGCGAGATGGCCTAAAATCAAGCATGACAACGAAAGCTGCTATTACTATTACCGTTACTACTTCCACTAGTCACTGCTACTAGTATTAGTATTATTGCGGATGGTACATACAATTAGTATTATCTTTATGATGCTTGCACAATTTGTTGGAAACTCCAAAACGTTTTATGGTAGCGAAAAGGGTTGACGTCATTAAGCGTCTTTAAATCCTCAAAATAGTACTCAAGATAACAATTTACCAACAACTGCCTTACTGTTAAACTTATTTATTGACCCTCCGCAGTATAATAAAGGAGTGATATTTAATTTATCTTTCCGACATATGTCAAGATAAAATAGTCCAGCCTTTCTTATTTTGAATGTAGACGGAAATAGTGAATCACGAATTCATCGACTTAATTATAGGAGCGGAAAGTAGCAAAGTTCTTTGTACAATGTTTAAACTGATAATAAGACGACAGAACTTCTTAGGTATTATTTATCGATTTTTATAATCAGCCTACATACTGTGCAATTAGAATTTTCTGAAAAAGTTTCTTTCCTACAGTGAAACTTATGAAATCTCTTTCGTATGGATGGAAATAAGTTGCTAGAACCATCGCTTAAAATCGTTCAGATGTAATAAAAGTGGACTCTTAGGCAGTTGTCTGAGGGTCAGATGATGAAATTTTCGAAATGGGTGACAATGAAAATTCAAAATAATCAGTTAATTGGAAATAACAAATTCTACAATACCATGAGTATAAACTGAAATTCGTTGTTTATTTAATAAAAAAAACACATGCTTCCTTCATAGACAGCAAAAAAACATTACTCAAAGTACCTGCCCTTGCTAGCTACACATTTTTCTCAACTCTCGAGCAATTTGTGGATACCTCGCCAAAAAAATTCTTCTCTTACTAGGCAAACCACTCATCAAACCATTTTCGGACGTTTTGGTAAGAACGAAGAGCTTCTCAGCGAGCTCTTGGCCGATCGACGAAAACAGGTAGTACTTGGAAGGGTCCAGACCTGGTGAATAAGTGGCATGGGGAAGCACGTCCCTGTTGAGTAACGACGATGGTGCGTTGTTGTGGAGCAAAATCAGCTCGTCATATATTTGTTGACAATCCGGCCTTTTTACACGCAGAGCACGGTGCAGTTTGATCAGTTATTGGTGGTAGCGCATTTCAACCAATTTCAACAGGTCATAGTATCCTGCTGATTCCACGCACAGCATCGTCTTCCGTCCGAATCGAATTGGTCTTGCGGACGATGTTGATCGTTGGACGTGATGAACCCACGATTTTTTGCGTTTAGGATTCTCAAAATATATCCACATTTCATCGATCAATCCGATGCAGGAAACGACTTTTTTAATTAAAAGTTTATTGTCGCATTAACTTAATGCCACTCCTGAAATTCGTTTACATAGATTAAGACTATCAGACTATAATTCTGTTTTAAATTAGGTTGCTTAAGTTGGCTTCATTGACGAACTTCAGCATCCTTAAGATCGTCGTCTCCGTTGTCGCTAGGTCCGATAGTAGAAAGTTGCCCAAGATACTGTTTCTCAGTATTGAGTATTACTCGCTGCTCTGCAGGATGTGCTTCGTGGTTAAGGCCTCGTTGCACTGGGAACATAGTGGTGGCTCTGTTCTGGAAAATATATAATTATGGGTTAATTTCGTATGCTCTAATCTTATTAGGGAGAGGATTATTTGGTTTTTTCGGTTTAGCTGTTTAGGGAATTTCGTTGAATGCTGTGATTTTTGTGTATGCTGATGCATTAATCTTCTCGAGGCATTTCTTTGTCCAGTACTCTGTTATTTTCTTCTAGCAGATTTTTAAATAGACTTGACTGTTTCTTCTACTGCTCTCGTTGTCATTTCAGATTTTTTTTGAGGATTAGGTTTGTCCATTGTCGGGATCTCCAGCTGTAGTTGGTTGATCAGGGTGTGTAAGGATTCCCAAAAAGGTCTGTAGTTGGTTGCTCCTGATACCTGGTGCTGCTGTTTAGGGGAAGCGTTTTTCCTGATTATAGTGCAATTGGACTCCTGGGCTCTGAAAGCATAACGTATAGTTGTAAGGTTCATCCTACACCAGATGTTGGGTTGTCCCGATTCGAATAGGAGTTTTTCTCTGTTTGTAGTTCACAAGCAGCCTGAAATCGTTCTGAAGGCTATATTTTCTATTATGGCTATTTTTATAGTAAGTATTTGCTTGCTGTTTGAAAATTAAGAAATCCATACTCGATTTTCGATCTTATAATAGCATTATACGTTTAGGGTTCTTCCGTCTGCACCCCAATTTTTTGGGGCAATACATTTTAGTATATAAATTCTTCTATTTATATCAGGGCATGACTTCCTTTTTTGTCTGGTGAGCAAGATTTTGCATGTGTTTCGGTGTCGCTCCATCTGCCTGTCGCTCAATTCATGCAGCACACATTTACCGATCCATTGAACCATTCCCATTGCACGTAGGCTCATAGAAATGGGTAAGTCCCACAGTCCAAGACCTAGCTAGTTCATTATACCAACCTTTTTTAGTTTTCAATTGACTTGCGTTTATTATACTGCAGTACGCAGTGTTAGCTGCGGAAAGATCTAACGCGATTTTTTGAACTTTCATCAATAATCTAATTATTTTTAATAAATCGATTTATTTTGGATACTGCCTATCGGGCTTGTGCCAAAGCAGCCTATGGCGATTCTTAGTGATTGGTTGTGTATTATGTCATGCTTCTTCAGTAATCTGTTTCTTGCTGTAGAATACAATATACAACTGTAATCTATTTGAGATCGAATTATGGCACTGTATATTGTTAATAGTATTTCCTTATCAGCTGCCCAGTTTTTAGAAGAAAGCGATTTCATGATGTTTAATCGTTTCCTGCATTGTGTAACTGTATTTAAATGATGTGGATCTGTTATGACAGCTTGGTATATCCTCAGTATTTGAACTCGGCTTTACATTTGGCAGTGTTTCCCCTCCTAGTTTTAATAGTCGGACTTTGTGGTTCCCTTTCCTAAGAACAATATACGTTCTGTTTTCTGAGTTAATAACTTGAATCCTGTTTTGTGAGACCATGCATATAACTGATAGCCTGTTATCTTTGGTATCTTATATGTTTTTCACTTTAAATTGAATTGAGATATCTTACCGACTTGTACCATTCTGCAGTCGGTTTATAGGGACGTGTAATATGTCAAAGAATCCCAACGATAATGCACCCAGTTTGTATGGTTCAATTCACCACGGAAATGTAATTTCTCATTAGAATGGTAGCTTTCGCCTGCCAGATGCAACGCCAAACACTAGAGAACAAGTTGGGCGTCATGTAGCCCCTTATCTGAAATGAAACGTGACAAAGAGCTTTGTTTCTGGGAAGATATATTGCAGCAATCAATCCTTTAGGCGCATTTGTCACAAATCTGGGAAATCCAATAATTCCAGAATTTAAACTGGTCAAATCGTGTTTATTTGATCGACATGTTGTAAAGAAAAATCCATGCGAGCGATAAGTTACATTAGTCATGTTTTTCAAACTAGTTCATCTGTGTGGAACCTTTATTTTGACTTATTTAGGAAAAATATTCAAGACAAATTTTAAATTGAACGATACTAAAATGATTATTCTCAATATGTAGATTATTTACTTTCGCATTCTGATAGAAAACTTGTAATTCTTCTTACTTCAGGTTTGGTGTTTTTTAAAAAATAAAAGCATTACTTTAATTAATGTAATTGTTTTCTACCAATTTTGAGTCACAAAAAAAAATTTATAAGAAACTTGAATTAAAAGGAACAATACATGGACTCTCTGGCAGGGATTCCTTAACATGGCCAAATGAATGATATTATGAATCTGAATTTAATTAAAAGTAAAACAAAAGGAGGTACCTGGCATTACGATAATATATTTAAATCATTTAAACGATACCGTGGCGTGGTATTATAACTGGTGCAGACTGCAGGCAGTGGAAACGCCCGATGATCGTGTTGGGACCTCCAAGCGCGTCTCGGTGTCGACGATGAATCGTGAGAGCCCCACAAACTTCCAGGATTTGTCGGATTCTGATTTGAGCTTGGTGACCGACCGAACAAGCTCGTGGCTCGCTACTCAATGCTGAATTTGCTTTTCCGGAGTCACCCAAAACTCCTCCGGCATGTGTTTCTAATTCTCTACGCCCGTCAATATATTTCAAGCTCCGGGAGCTCACTTATCCATGCCTAATAAATTTGGTGTCCCATGGAGCTGTCAGTCCTCTTTAGTCCCTTTGTCGCCTTTGTCAAAAAGAGGACCTTCTTTTCATAAAAAATGGTCCTAGACCACCATCAGAGTCCGCACCAACTGGACAAACAACGGCTTCCGTCCGAAATAACGCGCCTCTAAAGAAATGTTCATTATAAACTACTTTTAAATAATTCAGCCTCACACAAATTGAAACGAAATTGATTATATCTATCAAATACTACAAAAAAATAGTTTTTTTCTTAGAACGCCGAAAAAAATAAAAACTTTGCAATGTAAGGTTAAAAGTTATTTATCTCAGCCCGGTCGCGAACATGAGAGTCAATACGGTTTCACTTTAAAACGTTTGAAATTTTAAAAACCAGAAAACTACTTTTTTATTTTTCTACAAAAAACTGAGCAACTAAAATTATGACAAAAATATGTTTTGTGTCAAGTAGAACATATTTATTTTATTTGAAAGTGCATTTATTTTCGATTTGGCTTGGAATGGCTCAATTTTTGTTGTTGTCGTAGGATGGTAATATAATTAGTATTTATTGTTAAATCACAATTCAGCGGTTGATAATTATTGACATATTTATACATATATGAAATAACTAACCCAGTACTACGGTATAACACATTTCACACTGATAGTAACACGGATCTACACTTTACTTACATGTTTTAAACTTTTGTGACATTACATTTTTAATACGTATTTTAGAACTAATCCTGTTTATAACATTGGTTTTGGTGACTTGAACTATCCTCAAACATAATTTATTTCCGTTTAGAAATTAATATTTCCCATCAGTTTTTTGTTATCTTGCTTTGATTTTGAATTTGTGATCTCCCACTCCTTAGGTTCGTTCGTGTAATTTATAACGAATGTCGGTCCACGCTCTGTCACCCTAATATGATTTCAATAAAGGTCATAACCGATTTTCCTTTTTCAAATGAACAAAGTGTTACACTATTATTATTATTATTATTAATGTAACCTCTTTGCTGTTAATGATTATATATTTTCAACCACAACTTTTTATTTCAATATGTATTAACTATGTATCGACTAAAGCCACAACTGCTGGCAGAAACGTAACGTTATGTGGTTGTTTACATCTTAAAATTTTGATCTTAATTGTTCCTTTATTTTTATGGCATTTTATTTAATAAACAACGTCTGAAGAGACGTACAATTATCTATCTTAAAGCGTTGAATCGTAAATAATTAGTTTATTTGTTTTAATTTTATAGTATTCAAACCCATGTGAAATTCAAAAGAAATTTCTCCTGGTAGGTATAGGTCGAGAGGTGTAGCAAGTTGTACGAAATTTTCAGTAGAAGTGAGAATATGGAGAGAAGCATTGTCTTCGAGGCGAATTCTGCATAGAAGAGAACCTGAAGTAACTCTACTATCATTCTTCTAAACATTTATTATTTTCTTACGAACGGGATATATAGGCAGCGGTTAGATCTTTTTACCAAACTCTGCAGTTTTCTTTTACGTAACAAAGAATCGTGTTAAAGTAATCTCCGGTCTACCCCCGATACAATACTAGGTCTGAGGACAACTGGGCACCGTATTTGTATACGTCTAGTTATTTATCTCCAGTTTTACCTACAATATTTAACGGCACACCTCTGGGTTATCAGAGGTTAAACCTTAAGCGTCCTGGATATCACACATCGTTTACCGGAGATAGGATTAATTCATATCAGGCACTGTTCGTAGAAATTTGTGTATAAAAATCCTGCTGACTTAATGTCGATAGTACCAATTACGATACTTCATATCCAGTTTACAGTCAATATATGTGAGTATGCCATTAAATCACATTCAATTAATCAGCACGCTAGTACAAAATCCGCAGCTTTTCAGAGAAGTCCTAAATAGTGTCATTGTCCTATGGAGGAAAGGAACATTAAAACTTCCGAGAAGGGATGTTCTGCCTCACACCCACTTCAAAATAACAATGATCTTCCTCGCCAGCCACTGCCTCCCTCAACGATCTAAATAAGCTCCATTAACAGCAATTTAAGCTCGGCATAGAAAGCGACAAGCAAGTAAACTGCTGTCAACCTCAAACTGTCTATCAAGTGGAAAATTGCATATACATATGGCGATTAAGTCGTACGATTAACAAACGTTTTTTGTTCAACTGAGCTTAAATGTATAATTTTACTGTGACAAATTCAATTAATTATGATGTTAGTTCTTCAGAAAGTTCATAATAATTTTATTTTTCAGAATACATTTAAATACAGGAAACCCTCATTTAATATCCATTGAGGTAATAAGTTACTTTTATTCGTCTTAAGGCACGATAATCCAGCTGTGGTGTAGACTCCATCGTCATTACCTCGCATCACAGAGGTACCAGGTTAGAATCCCGATATGGGCATGGATGTTTGTTCTCGTCTTGGTCTCGAAAACTGTGGTTGAGACTGAGGGATAATCGACACACTGACCAGGTGTCACTTCCAAATCCAGAATGTGTCATGTTAGATGACAGTCTGGCAGTCGTCTCGGTAGGCCAAGGTTCTTAATGGGCTGACGACCGAATGAGTGGTAGTACAGGATGAAAATTCGTTATATAATATTATACAATACGTATAAAATGTATTATATATATATATAAGCTTGCTATAAATATTTTCTATTCGATTGGGGAAGTGGTCTCACAGTATTGAAATATTTTAATTGTAAAAACTGGATGTTTGCAGAAATTTTCTAGGTATAGTTGTGGGTCGATTTTAAAAGTAGTTATTCTACATTTATGAAACACCAGGAAAATATGCTTATCATTTATAAAGTTAATTAGTTAAACAGCGTCTCTTTTAATATGAGTCTAGGCATTATTTTACGAAAAAAATAACGTTATTAATTGTATATGGTAGCTAAACAGAAAATGTTAACAATTACAAATATTTGTTGAAAATTTAAAGGTCTTCATTTGATATAAATGCAGACATGAACAAACAACGTTCCTTACAACTTATTACTTGGCAATTATAAATTATGCCGATTGTATAAGAAAGTCTCTCTTCTTAGACATATAGTCTTTGCTACTGCGTTTTGATCTTAACTTCATCATTTATTTTATATCACATTTTCATATTTTATAATTTTTATTTCCGACTGTAAATGCTTTTTGTGGAGTGTAATTCAGTGATTTATTTAGCAATTGAATTATGAATGTTTGAATTCTAGAGAATAGTTCCAAGAGAAAATTGTTCGATAATACGCAGATATACTAAAATAAATGTCTACTATGGTTGGGTTTGAACCTGGATCAAAATAACGGGAGTTCGAAGTATTTAAACGTTACATTATAGTTACATATACAACTTCCGGATTTTGTTTATAATTGAGTAAAAGTGGTGGTAAGGAAAAATGGAAACACCAAGAATTTTCTAAGTAAACACTAAAATATGCACATTTTTGAAAATAACTACGGAATTTTTTGTTTCACTGTTCTTCAGTCATTATAGATTATTTAACTTTCATATTACAAGCATGAAAATGGGTTTAAACTAATAAAAATGAAACTTCGTAAGCAAATTGTTCGAATGAGCTTAAAGCTGGTTTACTTCAACTTCTCAATTCACAGATCACACACAGATAAAGTAAATTTAAAAATTTTCTTACTTATGAGACACCAATATTTAATGTTAAGAGTAAATCTGAGAAATTTTTACATTTACTTCTTTATTTGCACTACAAATTTTATTATATTCGGTTCAGTCGTTCTTTCAAATAGCGCGAAACTTTTGAAAAATTTTGTGGAAGAAGAAAATTTAGAGTAATTGTATAATTGCGACTGTTCATCACACCGTATTTTAAAACAAATAAAAACTATGTAGATTCTGTCTCCTAAATTTTGTTCATTCAATGAATACATTTTGCGAAATGTACGTTAGCAAATACAAAACCCAGTTTCGAGCAGATTCTGTTGAATTGTGTTTCTGTTGCAGTGAGGGCGGTGTCATCGCGATCGCGATACTTCATACAGTTTTAGTTAAGATAAAGACGATGTTTATGTGATCTATGTTATAATAGTTTTGTAGTGATATTTGACTTGTATTAGGAATAGATTAATATTACGTTTCCCAAATTTAAATATTTTTGTATGGAAACGCAGGGAAATGTTAAGATTGCAATTCTCTGAATAGATATGAAAGATAATGACAGAATCAGAAAAACTATAAAACTCAAGTATGTTATTAGATGTAGATTTAAGCATATTTGATAGTGTGTAATCTATTTTCTACTATCCGCTCTACCACTTTTCTTTTAGGGCAACAGGCTACATGAGGGTAATCCACGTTGGGCAATAGCATAGGAAGGGATTTGAAAGGGGGAATGCGGAAGGCTAGAGGACGGTAGGCAAGGGTGAACTAGGGCCCCCGGGCTATATTTTAAGGATCCTACCCGGCATTCGACCAAAGAAATGCAGGGAAAACCTGCATCAGGTAGGTCGGGCATTGGGTACTTGTCCCACGCCCTTCCGATAGCGGGAGAGGAGTTTGCTGTGGGGACGCAGCATTCCCTTCTCCGTGCCTCGACCAGTTTAGGAGGCAGCTGGCCGACTATTCCAATGGGAATGCCCAAGGTCTGTGACCCCGGAACATAGAAACACTGTGTTTTAATAGGAAAGAAAACAAAGGAACAGCCAAATGAACATGGATAACCTTGAAGGGAAACCTAACTGCAAGAAAATGTTTCTAATACTCGTGTGTGTCGCATTTACTTCGAACTTTGTGTATAATGAGAATAACTACAAAAGCTATTTAAATACTCGAAAAACAATTATCTGAATAATATAACTACATAATTTATTGAAATTTTAGAGGCCTGCTTAATCTCATGAATAAATTACCTATCTTATAACAATTATATAAATATTTCTAAAGCGTTAAAAACATATTACGATAACAGTTCTAGATAGAGAGAATCCGCAGCGATAAGGGATTAAGGGTAATAACCTTTACTTCGATATACTCAAAAGGGGAGGGGCCATAGAAAGATTTCTTCCGGCACTTTGTGTAATTTGCCGATTTTATCAGAATGTTAAAACAAACATGCTGCAGAACAGTCGCTATTGCGAAAGATGTTTTTGAAAAAGTACTTCTTTTAAACACTGTAATAGCCTAATTCTTGCTTAGGCTGAATATCTGTGTTATGATATACCCTTTCACAAATAATATGTGATGAATTCATAAACATAAAATTGGTTACAAATATCAGGAAAAAGTAAACAAATTCAATTAAAACGGAGAAAGGTAAATAAACTAATTTATCAATAGAGGATAGACAGCAACAAAATGTTTGTTGGTTTTTGTATATTAATTTGCAAATTTTTCTTTTGCAACAACTGGATTACGAAACACGAGTTGTTAGGATGTTTGGAACCAAAGGTTGAAATTACTAAAAAGCGAAATGTTATTTATTTTGGAAAGTAAAGTTCGGATGATAATAGCTAATGTAGACACTCGGAGACGAAAATGTTGGCTCAATAATAAACAGATGAAAGGACTTACACAGTAGAAACAGCATTAATAACTATTTTCAGTTTATAAAACTGGAGCATAAGTGCAAACAAAAATGTTTCTGCATAATACTCGAGGAACGTAGTTCATGTTAATGAAGTGACGTATATTCTTTTACTCTTGAGTAAGATTTTTCATACATTTCGAACATTTATTTTCGATTAGGTTTGGGGTCAGCTCCAATGGGAGCGATGTATAGCTCTTGCTTCTCTAAACCCGGAACAAGACGCCTCAATACTGATCTATGTGTCTCGGCTAATGAGGACCCCTATTTAAGTATTGAGGTTTAGAACCAACGTCAAGAAACTATTCTCTTAGGTTAGTGATGTTTTGTTTGCCTTTACAGACTGAGAATTTTGCATCCAAGATCGTTCATAATACAATGAAGTGTTGTGTGTTACAAGAGAAAAGACAATTGACGCATTCTCGGAATAGTTGAGAGATCGCTAGAACAATAATTTCATTCTGTTAAAAGTACTTAGTTTTGTCTTTCCATGAAATACAGAATGTGAATAATACTCGTATGATGTAAGATGTCTTTCGTTGCACCACATTATAAAGAAGTCACAGTCTATAACAATAATTATTCTATTATGTCCCATAAAGGGAAGCGTTTCTTGAATGTCGCAGTAAAAACAGATTTACGCATATTTGAATATATTTTTTTTTTCATTTGTTATATTAATTCTATTAATTAAAGAAATTTATTACCTTTTTAAACATTTTAAAATTATTTGATTTATCACTTTAAAGACGTTTCAGTATCTTTGATATACTTTTATAAAAAATTATGAAACATTTTACTATAAATTTCAAATTTTAATTTGAAAAAATATATGATTTCTTATTTACTTTATAATTGATGGCATTTATTGTTAAATTTTTATAATGTTGAAAATATCTGCTTTTAATTGAAATATTATAATAGAAGAAGAAAAATATACTAATATTTGAGATTTGAAATATTGTACGAAACAAAATTGTTACTGTAGTAACATAACAACTTTATTGAAATTCGAATAAAGTTAAATACAGTACTGAAACGTTAAAATTAAAGTGTTAAATAAAATATTTTAAATTGTCTAAAGAGGTCATTAATATATTTAATTAACATATTTGAATTATTTATTTTTACCCGTTTTATACAGTAAATTGCTACCCCAGATAGACAAGAAAATGTCAATTTAACTTCATAAATATACCAAAGTTACATATATTCTTCAACTGGGACAGAAGCCGGTCGCAGTTTAAGAAATATCAACCATTTTGTAAACAAATAAATCAATCAATTTAGACATAAAAAGTAGTAGATATTTTAAAAATATTTCTGAAATATGACCACACAAAAAAAAATTCCCACTATATTTAATTATTATTATTTTTTGGCAAAAAAATTTCACTTCATTTTACGAATATAGTTAAGACTGTTTTTAAAGCTTTTTTGTGCCAGAAAATTCGCAATCAACTAACTGTTCCCCAATCACTTATCATTGTGTTTAAAACTGAAAATTTCCCTACGTCTCGTTTTGATTTTTAATTACCTCTACCAATTTAAGATGGTTTTCAAGCTTATTCCGTATGTCTTCCCTTGAATTATTTCCCGTGTACCATTTAAATAGTTATTGTGGTTTCTACGATTCGAAACTATAATGCCTTATCTCTGTCGTGCACGTCCCCGTTTTACGAATTTGCCGTTGTGATCTGAATTTTTTTAGGCACTCTGTGTAATTTTTCCTATAAAGATACTAATATCTGCCCCAAACTGGAGTATGGTACTAACCAGAGTTTTATAAGCAGATTCTCTAGATTAAACTCTGCCATTTTTTTAAAGATTTTCATTATGAAATGTATGGATTCCCAAAATTTTCGAGACGAAAAATTTATTTGCTGGTCCCACCATAAATTTGAGCTCAAAAGTATTTATTGATATTTAACTTGAGGTACTCTCTACCCAATAATTAATTTCCGCGAAATTTATTGAATGTTATTGATTATTTTGGCTTTTTATCTTCATTTCCTTTGCTTCAGCCCAATTGTTTAGTTCAACTGTCATTTTACAGTTCCACCTTATGCGAATCATTTTTAATTGGTAGATTATTAGTATATATAAGCGACTTCTTCTTGTTCCAGAACTTGAAGATTTGGATTGGTGGGAAGAAAATTTAAACAACTGAAGAAGTGATCGAGGCCGTGATGGAGTATTTTGCATAATTTGACAAAACCTATTTTTGTGAGGTCAAACTATAAAATTTTTTAATGTGTTTGAAGAAGAAGAAGAAGAAAGTGTAGACAGTTAATTCACATAGTGGCCACTCCCCACTTTTAGCATAGTAAAAGGATTGAAAGGGGGATGCGGAAAGGTAGAGGAAGGTAGCTAAGGTTTAACTACAGCCCCCGGGCCATATTTTAAGGATCCTACCCGGCAATTCGCCTAAAATTGATGCAGGGAAAACTATAGAAAAACCTGCAACATGTAGGTCGGCAATTTGGTAATTGTCCCACGCCATTCCGATGGTGGTACGCAGCATTCTCCTCTCCGTGCCTTGACTTGACCAGTTTAGGAGGCAGCTGGCCGACTATTCTAATAGGAATAGCGCATAACTCTTACTGTATGCCCAAGGTCTGCGACCCCGAACATACAACTCTCAAAACAGGCTGAAGTGCCTCGGCTTGTGGGACCCTAATTCAAAAAACCAGAGATAGGAGAAGACATCTCCAAAGGTAGCCTCCTCCAGAGCTCTCTGGGAAGGTTCACCTGCGAGAGAAATCTCTCTTAGGCTTACTTGTGACATGTGTTTGAAAGAAGAAGAAGATGTAGACTGGCTATGTATAGTATAATCCACATAGTGGCAACTCCCCTCTTATAGCATAGGAAAGGGAGTGAAAGGGGGGATGCGGAAAGGTAGAGCAAGGTAGCCAAGGGTTAACTAGGGCCCCCGGTTTAAGATGACATATAAGAATTAATTATAGGTCATAAAGTTAGAAACATCTGCGAATTAGCAAAAGAAAAACAATTTTATTATTTGATAAAGAATTTACTTGTATACAAATTTCTCAACAACGATTCTGACTGATATCCATTTTATGAAATTTTTCGTTGCCTGGATTTATCCCCATTATTTAATTTACGAATCGCCAAAGATGAAGTCGTCGAGGAATCCGCGCCACTCCCACAGTCTTCTCGTCTTTTCTTGAATGGGCAGCGGTGACCTTCTGGGCTCTTGCCAATAGAAAGTGGAGATATATTTATTTTCCTCTGGCAAGATATCAAATACTACAGAGAACGAATAATATCAACAGAAAATTTTTCTTGTGAATTTCAAAGCCATAGTGAATTAAATACAATTATGGCTTTATGGAAATTCGTTTCCTCATATTTATGTCAACGTACAATAGTGCAATAGACAAAAGTAGTAATAGAAAATTTAGTTTGGTTGTATTAATTTTAGATTCCTTTGTCTGCAATACAAGACCTTATAAGAGTGTAGAATAAAGAAGGAACCATTCGTCCCGACAGTAAAAAACTCTGTTCGTCTTAATGGAATCAGATAATTCTAGAGTCGGGGCCTTGTCGTCTGACCCTTTATTTCTTCCTTCTTCCACTCTCATAATTGCTACTATTATAGACAATGGATCATCCCAAAAATTCTTTACCAATTATCTCAATTTCAACACCATTGTCAACAAACTACTACAATACCAGAATTACTCTATATTACGGCACATACAATAAAGATAAGTATAGATCTGAGATTTATCAATTCGTACGAAATGTGCAGTTGGAGAAGGTAGAAAATGGAGGGGAGTATTCTGGTCAGTGGAGACAAGCTGGAGCAACACTACTATCAAACTTAAAAAAAAAACATTATATTCTTTCGAACGGGATTAACAAACAGCGGCAGTATCTTTTTATCATACCCCGTAATTATCATCTCTTAACTTTTATGGATGAGTTTTTTGGAGTACGACATATCCTGAACTAAACACAATCTATTTCTTTCCGTCAATGTTTTCAAAATAGTTTTTACACTACCAAGTTGACGTAACAAAGGTTGTCGTTAAACTGAGCTCCGGCCTACCCCCACTACAAACTTTCAAAATGTTATTTCTTCTTGTCTGAAAATACGTAAATTAGTTTTTTAATGATTTCAATTAGCGACGCATGTTTATGCATTTGTCTTATTGTTTGATAGAATTATTTAAAATAATACACAGACAACTTTCAGTGAACAATTTTAGGCCAGTGGAAAAGATACATTTCTAAGCAAAAGAGAAAAATAGTTTACAGTCATCTTATTTATTTTAAAAAGAGAAATTGCATACTGCTTTTATCATTCACCATATTGGAAAATGAAGTATGGATTCTTACCATAGGGATGTCAATTAATGGATAATATGGGTAGACAATGGTAAGATGATGTTATAAACTATTGGTGGGAAACTTCTGGGGTTTGAGCAATGAACTAATGGAACGGAATCTAGAAGCAGTGTTACATAAAGGGAAGTAACACATGTTACGCGTTACTTCACTAACTAGTAACACTTCTTTACCATTCATTTCAGATTCGTAATTTAACAATTCATTTATATGTTGTCCAAGAATAATACATCATTGATGATTACTCTGGTTCGTCAGGTTGAAATATGTAATTCATTAATATAAAACGCAACATGAACAGGTACTCGCAGGCAGTACCTGCGAGGGACATTCTCTCGCAGGTAGAACCTTGTAGGAGAGACACGAAGGGGCTACCTTTGGGGATGCCTTCTCCTCTCCGTTTTTGAAGTAAGGTTCCCACAAGCCGAGGCACCTCGGCCTGATTTAGAGAGGTGTATTTTCCGGGGTCACAGACCTTGGGCATACGGTAAGAGTTGTTCGTTGGAACAGTCGACAAGTTGCCTCCTGAACTGCTGCGTCCCCACAGCAAACTCTTCTCCCGATATCGGACGGGCGTGGGACAAGGGTTTTCCCTGCATTATTTTTGGGCGAATGCCGGGTAGGATCCTTAAACTATAGCCCGGGGGCCCTAGTTAACCCTTGGCTACCTTCCTCTACCCTTCCGCATCCCCCTTTCAGATCCCTTCCTATGCTATTATAGGGGAGTTGCCACCATTTGGATTACCATCATGCAGTATGTTACCCTAAAAAATAATAAAATAATAATAATAATAAGTAACGTTTACATTTCTCGAGGCACCAACTTTTATTTTTTTTATTAATAATTACCAAATAGCGTGAAGTATCGAGTATCAGCTATCACGTTCTATGAACTATTTTACGGCAACTGATGATCACTGAACGATATAAGAATAATTATATTAATTCCAGTGACGTGAAACTGTATGTTACGCTTCATTGAGTAAGTTTCAACGCGTTTCGCTTAAAAGAATGAAATATGACTATAGTTGTGTTAACGAAACGTGAGACGGGAAACGGAGCTCAAAAGAATTGAAAGCACGCGGCGCCACGCGGCGGGGAACTTGTCAACATGTCAAATTCTTGGTGCGTGGAAATATATGCTTGTTCCGGCATCTTGCTGTTTACCGGAAATAGATTTCCTTAAAGCAGCGTTTCCTACTTTTACCCTCTGCTATCCATTTAGTGATTGCTAAAATATAATGCAGTCCAAGTTGAATTTTTTAAATTATCGTCCTGCAACAGAGAATATCGCTAATTTCTTTAAGATTCGTGGAATCTCGGCGGTGGTCCACATATCCAGTTGCTCAAAATTTGACTAACGTTGCCCAACATTATTTGGAACCGATGAATATAAAATGTAATACTAGCAATTATTTATTTTCTAAACATGAAAATCTGTTAAATTAAACATTGATAATATATTGATTTTCACAGTGTTGCCTTAAAGGTAAAACGAAATTGAAATCGTTTCCAGAACGGCATGAAACAAAGAGAAATTTCAAAACTTCAGAAGCCGCTGAAGAAAAAAAAATTAGGAAAACATGTAGGAGTTAACTGATTTTTTAAAACGAAAGTAATCTTGATATAATGGATAATTCATTAATACATGAATATGTATTGAAAATACGGAGAATTGAACTCGTAGAGTATTTATTACCGTAGACGGTCAATACAGAAATGCCACAGATATAACAAAAAAAATCCTTGGGTAACACTTACCGTCCCAGAATTTCATTGTCTCTATCCAGATCGTGTCATGTGGTATTTTTTCACAACAGAAAATATAGCGACACTGACCCACGAAAGGAACAGTGAGTAAACTATGTAGTCTTATTTAAATATTTATTTTCTAATATTGGTCTCAATGTTATCCAAAATGACACCTTACTGTTAATATATAACTAACTGTTTGAGCACTGAGAAGAATTGGCTAGTATTTTAGTATCTATAACTACTTTTGTGTGGCGAACTGTATTATAAAACAAGGAGAAGGCAAAAAACTTGAGTCTTTGATCTCACCTACTTTTGGAATATAGAGAACCCATTCAGAGCGGTCCTGATTTATCGCCTTCAGAGGGATTATCACGAGCCGGAAATCTTATAACACTGGTCTCTGTTTGCAGTGTCACCCTACAAATCGGAAATTTACTCAAAACCAGCCTGACTTAAACGAGAACTGTATGCTGTATGTACGTGTTATGTACTTAACATATGTTGGTAAAATTACCTTAAGAATGTATTAAAAATTATGATTCCTAATAAATATATATAAAGGTGTATATTGGTGAAATGTTTTGATATAAGTGTGAATTTAAACACAAAAAAGTCTGGATTTACATGTACTACAGTTTAATATCATAAATCATAGACGTCAAAAATTGATGACAGGACAACAGAAGTAAGCTATTCTGGCAATACAATAGTTTTCCACGTTTTCTGTCGAGAAGAGTCGAACGCAGGAAATTATTGCTAGTGAATATTACAGTAATTCTGGTCCTAATGCTCAGTCGATAATACCGTCTCTTTATTTTGCAATGATGGCTCGTGGAATAATGTATTTGCGACATTTTCGTACGCAGACAACGATACTGCAGTGCAATGGTCATGCTACGTAGAAGATTGGACGATATTTAATATCTAATTGATACTATTCGCACACAAACAGTTCGCAAGTAGGAAACAAATACGAGGGTGGTCTGAAAAGTTTCAGACCTCAAGGTGAAGATGGCAGCACTAGTTAATGAAAGATAGTGAATTTCGTTGTTCATTTGTTGAAAGTTACTCACCAAAGTTTCAGCCATTTTAGACGCGCAGTTGTTATGTAACAGTCGTTAGAGTGAGTTGATGTGAGTGTTTTTTGTGAAAATGGAGAAAATCGAGTATCGAGCTGTTATTAAATATTTGTTTTTGAAAGGCAATACGCCTACACAAATCAAAGATGAATTGGATTCTGTGTATTGGGACACTGCACCATCATTTATTACAGTGAAATTTTGGGAAGCTGAATTTAAACGTGGCCGTAAGAGCTTGGGAGACATCATTCATCATTATACTCCCGAAACAAAAATACAGTCCAAACAGTGGACTGCAAAGGGGGAACCGGCTCCAAAAAAAGAAAAAACTGTTTTTTTCGGCTGGGAAAGTGATGGCGACTGTTTTTTGGGATAGTCATGGAGTTATTTTAATCGATTATCTTCAAAAAGGAAAAACCATTACAGGAGCATACTACGCATCATTACTTGACAAGCTGAAGGCAGAACTTGCGGAAAAACGGCCACATTTGCAGAAAAATAAAATCCTGTTTCACCATGACAACGCACCGTCTCACACCTCAGCGGTTGCCATGGCGAAAATCCACGAATTACGGTTTGAACTGCTTGACCATCCGCCTTACTCACCAGATCTAGCCCCAAGCTACTTCTTCGTGTTCCCTCATCTAAAAATTGCGCTCGGAGGATAGAGATTTTCGTCAAATGAAGAGGCAAACACCTTCGTGAGCAATTATTTTGCAGAGAAAAACGCCGAGTACTTTTTGGATGGGTTACAGAGATGGGAGCATCGCTGGGAGAAGTGTGTAGAGTTACAAGGAGACTATGTTGAAAAATAAAAATAAGAATTAAAAAAAAATATCTTCTATCATTGTTGGGTCGGAAACTTTTCAGACCACCCTCGTAAGTATAGCTGGAGAGAAATTAGTCGTGTCAAAATACGGTGCGCTGTCGTCCACTGACTTGGGATTGCAGTGGGGGTAAGCCGAAGCTCAGTTTAACACGAACATTTGTTACGGCATTAGTTGAACGGCGTTTGGCCTCACTGATCTACACAAATATTTTGTTCCCCTTTTTACTGAGGGATAAATGAAATCACAAAACTCGTCTGCATTTATTTTAAAAAATATGCTAATTTTTTACTAGAGTTGTCACAATTCACAGTCATTTGTTTTTATATGTTTTTATTTATTTAAGCTAGTGCGCAAAATTGAAAAATTATACTATGTTTATTGAAACGAACTGGGAAGTTTTTAAATTGTTATAAAATTTCGCTATGAATACAATAGATATAAAAGAAGAAATAATTAGTTAATATAATTAGTTACTACGATTCTTGAATATTAATATTTAGTACATAAAATCAACAAACTGAAGTAAATGAACAACACTGCCAATGTGTCTGAAAAAATGTAATTAAAACCATAAAATTGTTTCAATACAACGTTTCGCCCTCAATTTTGGAACTTTTTCAGGTAATATAAAGTTTGGAATTTTTGCATATATTTATATATATATACGTATACAGTTACAGCTGCCATCTGACGCACTCCATTACACTAAATTCATATTACTTCTAATTTAGCACAAACACACACACACACACACACATATATATATATATATATACACATTAAAAACTGTATATTACCTGATGAAGTCCAAAAATTGTGGGCGAAACGTTGTATTGAAATAAATTTTTGTTTTTAAATTAATAATTTTTCTGCCATATTGGCTGAATTGTTTATTTATTTATTAAATGATAATTGTCAAATTATATAAAATGTTAAACAATGATGTACTTAAATAAAGCACGGAAATGTTTACTTGTTTTAGCTAACGTGGTAAGAAACTTTCAACAATTTTTTGGAAAGTACGAATGGAACAGCGACGGAAAATAATCGGGCGAATATCCAATTTATCATTATGTTCGTGAGTAAAGTGGATTAATCTACCTGGGGTTGGAAAATTTCGCAGATTTTTGGATAATTACCCAGAAAATAATAATAATTATGTATTATTTCGTAAAACATTTCCTGCTGTCACTCTCAACAATCAATGCATTTAACAATTACGTACACAATTTTTTAAATTAAAATGCTATTTTACATGCGTGCATATGTTGTATTCCATTTATGACACAGAATCTAATTTTCCGTCAAAAGTTTCTCACAGTCATTTCCGTCTCTTATTTCAAACTCTTTATTGTAAAGATTACTAAGGAATTTATTTTATTTAAGATTTTCTGTGTTCAGTTCGGCAAGTTCTATCGAGATTCAGATAAACTTCCCAAAGGTTGGTAAAAGGCCACGGGAGATGGTAATCCTGTGAAATGCCGCCTATCTATGATAGATCTCCCAACAAATCCTATCTCCACACCTCCCATGGTGGCACTGGGCCATATAGCTTGTTGTAGAAAAGTGGAGAAGGGTGTTTAATTTAGTGTTGTGAGATTGGTTCATTAAATATACACGAATTGAACTACATTTTGCTCGCTGTCTAGCCGATTCATTCGGACAGACTCAATAAACTTCCCAGATCTCCGAAGTTTTTTCGAGCATTAACAAACCACGAAGTTACAAGCATACGTTGAGGTGTGCTGGGTAACTTGAGTAACGCTTTTGACTTTCCAAGGTATTTGTTTAATTTTAGTTGTGGATAATAAATAAGCGTTAGATTTCTTTTGTAAAATGTTTTATAGTTTTCTGTTTTCATTTTGTAAATTCCTATATTTATTGGAGGACCGTAGGCGCCCCCTAGATGTATTACTGTTAATTATCTGCATTATTTGCCACTCCAACGTGGGGGCTTGTAATTTTTTACTCATGAATTAGAGGCCATTTAAATTGAGTTCATTACTCTATATATATATCTTATATGTACAGTACATTAGTTACAGTATTTTTCTAATAATAATATTTAACAATAATATAGGAGAATCTGCATTGGAATAGGAACATTTTTGAAGTTTATAATTATTATCTAACTTTATTTTTCCAGCTATCAGTAATCTTGATGTTTAAACTGGAGATTACTAAACTAAAAATAAAAGCTTCTAACAAAAAAGCGCTGAGTGGACAGCAAATAATCGTTGTGTACGTATGCATGTGTCCGTCACGCCGACAGTAACCATTAACTGTGTCACTATTGATACATGGAAATAACATAAAAACTCAGCAGAAAACGAATCACTCGGCTATAACGAGCATATCATCATTACAAACAAATCGTATTTGAGGTGCGGGAGCGGACAAACACAAAATCCACCATCGGTACCAAGGAAATGACAACTGTCAGTAGAAATCCACTTGACGACGATGCTAGCAGTAGAAATTTCCTAATTGAAAATAAGTAAACTTTCAGGGTTAATAGAATTGTTTTACACCCATGTTTCCAGGAAATAAAATAGTTTCTTCTTCTGCGAAAGAGTGGGAATTTTTTGTTTAGTGAAATGACTGTTGGTAATCCGATAAAAGTGATGTCCGATCAGGACGATTGATATTTGTATGAAGAAATACAATTTATGGTACCGTTATAGAAGACCGCCGCGTTTAGCTCCGTAATATTTTCTAGTTAGTAGGCATCTAATATGAACGGGATATTAATGTATTGCATGTTAAAATTCTTGGTACGTGATGGGTGCCCCGGTTTGTTGAGGAAAAAACAAAGTATTTAAAAAATGTAAACTTCTCGGTGTAGATGTACAAATTGTTATCCGGCTTTTAATTAAATGGAATATATTTTATATTGCTGCAACGTTTCGATTATTTGACTTATCATCATCTTCTGGTCAATTGATAATAGCAATAATATAGACGCCATTAGGAACCATATACGTTATCAGTGACGTGAAGATTCGAATCTTGTCACCGAGATTACATGACATAAACAAGGAAGAGAGTCCTCCGCTTCCGTATAATTACGTGTCCACTTCGGAATTGACTTCATATCAAATCATCGAAACTTTGCAGCAATTTCAAACTCGGATTTTTAAAGTCAGTGTAATCTGAAGGAATCTTGGCCCCTATTACATCAGAAGACAAATCTTGGATCATCAACAGACGAATCCAATTATCGCCTCTTGCCAATATTCTCCAAAGTTCTTGAGAAGCAGTACACACGAAAATTGCAACTTTTCTCACACAATTTCAAATTATTTCCACGTTTAATTTAGGTAAATCCACCAATACGACTTCATACGATTTCGTTAAAAGTATTCATGACGCACTCGACCAAAGATTAAAGTATTTTATTTCGTAGATCATGAAATTTTACTCCGAAAATTAGATTTTTATGGAATAACAGGAATTAAACTTTATTTATTTCGATATTTCTTGTAAAATAGGCGCCAAAAAGTTGCGTCTGTAAACTCAAATCAATACAAATAAGGGTCTTTCAGAATGGGAAACAATCACCTGCGGTGTCCCTCAGGGCTCAATTTAGGTACCCTTAGTTTTCATCATATCTTTAACGATATACCGAAGTATTTAGATCCTTTAAAATCAGTCCTTTACGCTGACAACACAAATTTAGTAATCACGGACAGTGACTAGGAAACGTTGCGTGTGAGAAAGTAGAGGTTGCGATGAGCCGTTTGAATCTGTGGTTCACTGCAAACAATTTTTCTCTTAATCTAGACAAAACTAATATCGTTAACTTCACTTCAAACACAAACAGTTTAACTCCTAATTCGGAAAATATTTCGAAGCATGCACCATTTCTTGGTTTGTTGATAGACAATAAATTGAAATGGAATCACCACATAAATAAACTCTCGGGCAAACATAACAAAAATTTGCTTCACATTATGAGTGTTAGCTCCGGAAGCGATATATCTACACCTAAAATGGTATATCATGCATATTTTCATTCTGTCATGTCTTACGACAAACAAACTGGGGTCGTTCACATCACACGTTTGAAATTTTTAAACTTCAAAAGGGGCCAGTACGAACTATATCGGGTGTGGATTGGAATGCCAGTAGCAAGCCTTTGTTTCGGAAACTTGGGATTTTAACTTTGCCTTTTACGTATATTCTAGAAATTTTAAAGTTTGTCTGAAGTAACATCATATGCCCTAAACGGAGTAAATCATTTATACAGCACTAGAAATCGCTCTCAACTCCGCGCTGAAAAACATCGCCTAATACTTATTGTGTAAAGCATTCGTTATTACAGGATAAATCTATACAATAGTCTTCCGGACGAAATAAAAACTTAAACTATACAAAATTTATTTTTAAAGAGTAGTAAATCTCTGTTAATTAAAGGATCATATTACTCGCTGAAAGAGTTCGTACATAGGAAGGGCAGATTAGATCCACTTTTATAAAATATTTTCCTGATATCCTATCAACTTATGCTATTATTATCTATTGTAGAATTTAATTGACGACTTATTTTATTTTTCATGCATGTTCGACGGAAATCGAAGTAACATTTGCTGTTGGAGACTCCGCCGAATGAAAATTAAAGATTAATATAGTCTTAAGTTACCGTTGTAGAAGTATCTTTAACTTTTCTTTAAATTATATATATATATATATATATATATATATATATATTGTAAAGTACAATATTTCTTTTTTAAACTTTGTAATTGTAATATTTTATTATTTTCTTGTAATCTTATATTATGACGTACCATATTTCCTCGACCGAGGACTAATGGAATGAATAATAAATCTAAATCAATTAAACCCTGGTAATCAAAACAGCACATTGGTGGAGGTTGAAGTAATAAAACAGTTTTTACAAGAAAGTTGCTTTGGGGTGATCGATATATACTGGAGTAGAAAAGACGAAATAAAAAAGATGAGATCTTTTTTACGCACCGCTGGAGTCACTAAGGTCAATAACCTCCAACTCCATGGGGACGACCCGATGCATGGCGGTCTTTTTTGTAACTAAAGCTTAAAATATTGATCGGAGCTCTTAAAATGCAATTATTTGATTCTGCTATTAAAGATTAGTTTCTGAAATTATGTGGTGATATCCTTAAAAGTTTAATTGATTATTGCAAATCAGGAAATTGAAATACCATATTCTGAATAGTAAATAAACAATATTGCTAATAATTAGGATGCCATGTTAATTACTTTATTGAAGCATTTTAAAAATACTTCTATGTTCTTTAACATAGAAATATTAGCCATGGGATGACCAGACCGAAAAGTTAATCAAGAACATTTAGTCCCTAAGAACGATGAAAAATTTATTAGGTTCTTCAATGTTTTTCTTTTCTGTCTAAAAATTATTTAATTTCACGAACATAATTCCCTTTTTTATCGAAAATTATAATATCCTTCTGAGTGAAAGATGGATTGTTCTTCATATCGGGGTTCGTTTATTTCGTTAAGTAGAGCGTTGTACTGTGATCCATATTCCGATCTATTCTGTGAAATGCACAATAAAAACATATTGGAGTAAAAGGCAAATCAGTAGCTGAGATCATTGAAATAATTTATTTCGTAACATAGTATCCATTGATAAATGCATTTAAAATTTTATACTCAACATAAAAATAATTCAAACGTTCTGCACGCTAGATGACAGTACCTCTCCATTTTACGAAAATAATTCTCCCAATGGTAATTCTTGGCATTAGATAAAATATACAATGTGACAAAACTGTGGAATATGTTTTGGAAGTGCTCATTTCAGAACCCAGCCCGCGCATGTTCGGACGGAAAAATAAAATAAATTTTAAAAATATATATTTCATTATTTAATTTATTACTTATTTTTCTAATTGGAATATTGTATCGTTCCCTTCACCACTTACAATTTTTAAAGTTTTTGTTATCTGATTTAGTAAGCCAAATCGTATTGTGTATAAGCACACATATTAATACGTTTGATGTTCCGTTACCGTCCAAACTTAACCAGTAATATTTATATGCAGGCTGAAGAAACGTTTATAACATCATGACAAATATTTCAGCCAGAAACAGTCTGTAGAGGGAAAAAATATGTACCGAGACGTTGTCGTGATATTGGTTAAAGACTTCATGATCAATAAAATTTTTAATTATAAAAAATATTAATAGCTTTAAATACAACTGATCGTTAAAAACAAACACAAAAATAAAATATTAAGTAAATAACTGTTTTTAAATAGAAAAAAAAAGAAATCTGTTTAACCGTTTTTTCCATTCAGATAGACACGTTCGCGTTTTATTTGTAGAAACTTTCGATTCGTAATTGACAATATTCAAGTACAATTCATAATGTTATATTGCATAAGCACGTGATAAAGTTGATAAACTTCAATTGACTTTTTACGATATTGTATTCTAACCCATTAAAATAGTAGTATGCCATAAATCAAACATTTGTTGTTTCTATAAGTTCGCCATTTACTAACCTATATCCATAAACTACAGAGCAATGAAGATACGGAACAGTCGATAGCACGTCTCAATAATTACCTTATTGACGATTAAACCAATGATTGCCATTGAATGCGGCTACTAGTCGTATTTTATAACAGTCGGCTCTTTTGCCAATTAATTGCTTGTTATGCATTTCTCTAGTACCTGATATCTGATATTGCAAATTTAGCTATGCCTGTTATCATCAAGGAAACAAAATCACTACCAAGATGGTATATCACGGTTATTTTCATGCGTTACGGTATTGTAATATGTGGTAACTCCTCCTAGCTTGAAAATGTTCAAGATATAAAAACCGGAAAGGAATTGTAAGACGCTCTTTTTAAAAATCTTGGAATAATAATTTTACACAGTGCATATATTTTAAAATCTTAAAAATTGATAAACAGAATGAAATTTTGTTTTTTATACCGGAGAGTCACAAATATGAAACTAGAATTTGCAATGACTAAGAACTTACAAACACAGGCTTAATTAAAATTTATCAATCCAACATTCATTACTCCGGGATACAGTTATTTAGCAACACAATCTCAGAATATTTCAAGAACAGAAGAAATGCTTTCAAACTAAGGTCGGCCATATAGGAAATGAGATTTTTCCATTCTATTCCTTTAATTTTGAATATTTATTAATAAACTTAAAAATATCTTATTGTTTTGGTGCGTGGCTACTCAGTTAATGAATTTATTAATCGGTCTGTACGTAGTTGATTTGGACCCCCTTTTCCTACAAAATTACTGGATATGTGAAGATCTAAGTGATCGTAATGCCAACTAAATATTTAAAATTTAGAAATTTTGATATTTTCTCTTTCCCATACACTACCTGACGTGAAGTTGTCACCACTCTGAAGAGCGCTAGGTTTCCTACACACCAAAGTAACAGTTGTGAAATGTACTGAAACAGTGAATTTGTGATTGTGCATCTATAAATAATAACAATAGTACATACTTAAATTAAAACTCTAAATGAGAATTATTAAAACTTTTGTCCATTTATGTAACAATTTTTTCTCGTCTCGTTTATGTATAAATAGCTTTAACTTATGTAGAAATCTATTTAAATTTGTTTTCTTTTTTTCAAATTGTCTATTTTATTTCCGTAGTTATTATTTTGTATTTTCTGTTATATGTGTTCGTCATATGTTTGTATGAGTTGTTTTTACTTTTGTACTTTCATATTATGTTCTTCATTATTGTGGCTGTTTTTCTATATAGGTCCCTATGCAGTAATTATTTGACTTGTCCTATTCCCTCGGTAGAGGACTAATGGAACCAATGTATAAATCTAAATATAATTCTATTTGAACACACAATATTTGCCTCGTGTACATCCCATTTTCCACAAACACATGTACACCTTCCACCACTAAATTATGATTCCTGAACTAACAATGTTTCAATTACCATAAAAAGTACATTTTGAAATGGGCACATTCAATTTTAAGGACGTTGTTAAATAAGCATGATTATGAGACTCGTGTGTGTTGTTCATAAAAGGCACACTTACATTCTACTTTTGGAAATATTGTAATTGGTGAATTAAGAAACGAATATGCAGAGATATCTTTCTGTTTTTCGACATTATTACTACTATTAACTACTACGGCCAGCAAGACGTTAGTATTAAATTTTTCCCTCTCAAGTAGCTCAACTTCGAACGATTTTGCTGGACATGGATTATTACCTCATTTCTTTCAACAGCAATTACTTTCCGCCTCATTTATCGCCATGATTGGGTAATGTAAATAAATATTACTATTAAAGCATCCTTCTGAATGGTCTTATATGAGCATGCTAGTTAAAGAATTATATCTATCACTTTCTCCCATTCATCTTGAGCACTGTTTTACTTTTAATTTAGTTTTCTTGTCGTGAAGTTACTTTCACCAGTTCTACAAGAACGAAAAATTAACACAACGTAAAGAACGGTGTTTTTGGCAAAATTTACTGCGACGTGGTTCAAGTATTATCTCTTCAACGGCATACTATACAGTTTAACCGTGTTTCTACAATTGTTTGATTGCTGTAATCAAGATAAGTAAAAATCCATTTTTGAGGTTATAAAATACTTTGTTATAAAATGTTTTACTCAAAAACAGTTCGAGTAAAGCTGTATTCGACACTAAAGAACCATCAACGGCACAGAAGAGTGCAGCTGAATTCCACCTACCGTTTTGGATGCTGATTTATTGATTGATTTCTCCACCATTAGCCCTCTAATGAGGAAATAGGATTCGTCACAAATGTACAGTAGATAAATATCATATAAACAGAATTAATATTAATAGGTTACACACACACACACACACACACAAAATTCATATCTGTTCACATTTGCCAAGTCACCACAATCATACACACATTCTTTAAGAAACATGCACACGACACTTATCACTTCCTGGTATTGATCTCCTGTCGCTAGGAACTGAGGGATGTCGTCATGGATATTTACTAAAACAGAAATCAGAGGCAGGAAAACAGAACCAAAAGGGTAAAACTGGACAAACTATTTACATATTTATAGCAAATTCGGCAATTTTGTAAGCAAGGCAGTTCAGCGAATGTGAGACCGAACCAAAAATTTGTGTACGGAGTAATAAGTTCCATTTACAAGGAAAGTTTTACACTCCTTCACGAATGAGTTGTAGTTGTTGATGTCCTTTACATGTTCAGGAAGGCTGTTAAATAGTGCGATACCGGAATAATGAACGCTAGACTCGTAGAGACTGAGGCTGTACTTGTCAGACCTGAGAACTGAACGGTTTCTTGTGTCGTAGCCATGATTGTCCCCGTTACTTGCAAAAAGGTTCATATGTAGCCTGTTGCCCTAAAAAAAAATTAAGAAATTTGAGTATTTCTAATATGTAAGCGCTATGTAGAGTCTGAAAATGAAGTCTTTTGAAGAGTGGTCTGCAGCTTTCTCTAGCATCTGAACCTGATATCATTCTAATGGCTGGTTTTTGCAGTTTAAAAACATCCACGCTACGAGAACAATTGCCCCAGTTGGCAATTCCGTATCACACATGTGAATGAAAGTAGGCAAAATAGACTAGTAAAGCAGTTTTGGTATCAACTTGTTGCATAAATAGTCTCAATGAGTAACAAACAGAACTAAGTTTGCGATCAGTGTGCAAGTTCCATTTAAATTTACTGTCGACCTGCAAGCCGAGGAAAGTCGCATGATCTGAGAACTTATCCATTACGATGTTGTTGGTTTCTGTTGTAAAACGAACTAACTTAGTTTTCTGTACATTGAGTGTCAATTAATTGGCAGCGACCGAAGTATTTAGGTTTCTAGATGCAATCTCAATTTTCGCATTGAGATTATTTAAATCAATGTCAGTAATTAACAAATTAGTGTCATCTGCGTATAAGACAGATTTTATAGGTTCCATATATTCTGGAAGATCATTAATAAACAAAAGAAACATCAGTGGACCTAATATTGAGTCCTGAAATGTCTTCCCATTCTGACAAGTGCACCTCACCAGCTTTGTTTTTTAAGGCCACCTTCTGTTTCCGATTGTTGAGGTGTGATTCAAAGAGTGCCAAAGCGTTGCCTCTGATCCCATAATATTCTAATTTTTGGAGAAGTATGCTGTGATTTACAAGATCAAATGCCTTAGAAAGATCAGAAAAAATTCCGGCTACTTTAAGTTTTTCATCAAGGGAATTTTGTATACTTTGAACGAACTCGTACATAGCGGTGCTCGTGGATTTTTGTTTGAGGAAGCCATGTTGTGCGGGAGTAATTACTTCATACTTCGTCAAGAATTCAAGTAACTTTTTGTGTAGGATTTTTTCTAGTATTTTTGAAAATATCGGAAGTAGGTAAATTGTTCTGTAATTTGATGCGTTGGTAGACGAACCCTTCTTGAAGATCGGAATAACTTTTGCATCCTTTACCCGGGAATACCGATGATTAAGTCGTATAAACCCACAATGCAGTATTAAAGAATACCGTTTGAAGATAATTGAGAGTGCTGAGATTGCAAACGTCGGCCATAAACATTACTGAGATTGAAAATATAACGGTAGATAGTGTCAACAACTATACACGTGAACATTTCTGTATGAAAAATATGTCAGAGTGATGGATGATACGTTTTAACTGTTGATCGGAAAGTCACTCTAATTAACATCTCTCCCGTATTGTTTGGATGTTTTGTATGCAAGAAATTGAGTTTTCGAGAGCTAACGGCGAGTATTTCCTGTTCCTAAATCTAAAGAATGAATTTGGTAGACGAAGATTTGCTTCGCAAGTAGAAGTCATAGCTGAGAAAAGCGCCTATTTTCTGGATCTAGAAAAATCATTTATTGCTGAAGGACTAAAGATTCTACAAAAGCGATGGACTAAATATATTGATTTAACGAGACTACGTAGACAAAAATAAATTTCTAATAAATATGTCAGCTCATGCTGATTATGTTCAGGACAACCCACGTAAGTGATATATTCTTATAGTTATTCAATATTCTTATATAATTAAGATGTTCAAGGCCTCAGATAAAAGCCCCTACTATACGTTTTTGCTTTGTGACCGCCAAGTACCACATGAACATACGATTAATTTATACCAATGGGCCGTAACGAATGAACACGTTGAAAGTAACTATTTCGAATTTGTTTTAAATTAGAAGACCGATTGTGTATAGTTTTTTTTAGAGGTGTGACGTTGGATCAACCAATCAAAACTCTTGAAATAAAGCAGCGTATCCGAACAGTAGCAGTGTTATTCTATTGTTTTCAGTAAGCTGTTTAAGTCTGTGTCGTACGTGGTATCAGCGCCCCCTTCCACGTTGACACGTCAGGAGACTTTTAGTTTAAAACGGACTATATTATAGAATCGTCTCCTTCGGAAACACATAGACTGTCAAGTGAAACAATAGTGAATATAAATACAGTTTGTAAATAAGTGTATCTGAATTACTAACAGTTACCCTCGTCACATCACAACTCCAAATGTTAGAGATATTTTATTTTTCGTATCACAGTCCTATACTAAATACTGTGGTCCAATGACACAAATTAAGAAAATTTTTGTTAATACTTCATAATACTTTGAATGAGAACAATAAAAAAGCGAAAAATATTCAGGGAGAAAAACTACATACAGTTTCAAATAATTTTAGGAAGAAAGAAATTTTAATCTATTTGGTCATTTTCAAATTATATATAATCGACCACGCCTTCTGACGTGTTAGATGGTTTTTAAAATAAGTTACCTTTAGGCTAAAATCTTACAGTGATGTATGTTTCACATTTATTAGCCGATCACATAGAGGAAATTCTTAAAATTATTTACACACTATGAGACCGTGTGTGATGTTTCCCCTGAAAATTAACCTGTGAACAGTAATTATCAATCAAAGAGTGAAAAAGGTTGAAGTATGTTTTATTAACGTAAAAATGAATTAGTAAAAACCAGTAAGACAATCTTCTTAGTAATAGACTTTATTGAGCCATTACAGTAGATGAAAGTTTAGTCACTTGCAAGTTATATCAGACGAATTAAAAGTCGGGGGAACATAAACTTCTGTTATTTAAAACCATTACCAGTATGGACATAATTGAAGTCTTTTACAGTTACAATCTTAACTTTGAATGCAGATATGAATTATAATTGATTTTAACCCATTGTACTTGCCCATTAAATAAAATTAATAGCCCATTGCCTATGAAATTATTGTCATAGACGATCTGATATCACTAACGTCTGGCGTACGCCGGTTGTGAGATCATGAAATTGGTTCGTTAGATCGACAGTTGAGTGTTTCAGTTGTATTTTTCTTTACTACGTCTATGATCCCGTACCTATCATTAAGAGAGTAATTGATGTTTTTGATAAACATACATAGTGCCCGATTTATCTGAAGGCATTGAAAACATCTCGGATACTACGCATCGTATCAAGATTCCTCTTGAAGTGGAAATACAATGATACCAAACTCGACTTTCATCACTGTACTTCATCTACAATTGTGATTTTTTTTACAATTAAAGGGTAACGCTGCGTAATCGACCTCGGTTTTAAATTGTTTTGGTAATTATATATATATATATATATATATATATATATATTTAAGTCTGCTGTCGTATCACAAAGTTAAAATTTTGAAGGTAAATTCGCGCCTAAATATACTCTCCTTCTCGAAACAAATTTGACCAAATGCGTTCACTAAAATTGCTAAAAGTGTTTGTTTTGAGGTAACTACCTGGTTGATTTTCACACAGCGACTACAAGTCTGAGGTTTCTCTCCTGCAAAAACGACCTGAACCGTATGTTTCGTCGGACCGATGCCCGATTTACATACACGGAAAATCCATTCGTTCAGCGCTCTGTCACAAAGATTTCCATATTGGCATAAAATGCAGTTTAACGAAAAGAATATTTTAATTGCGTTAAAATATGCGATTTTCATTAGGTTATAAATCAGTATATATAAGGTTTATCGTGTCGCTTGAGATTAATTTATTTATAGTGGTTTTTATACTTCATTGTTTTTTTTATTGATTGGTAAGTTTTAATATTTTTCATTTCAGACATAGCGGTTTTAACCTGACTGTTCCGTCATTAATCTTATATTGCGTCCTTAAAAAAACACACGGAATGTTTTGTATTGAAATTTGATTTTTAACGCTTAGATAAAGTATGTAGGTTTACTGTATACCGTATCTAGTATCAATCTATATTTTGAGCATGTGTTATGTGCTACTAGTTTAAATGAATATACTGTATTATTAGTATTTAAGGTTGGGAATATTTCGTAATTAAATTGTAATACAGTTTCAGCAAGTTTTAGATCAATAATAAACAATAAATTGCCAATAATGTACTAGGAAAATTATCTAGTGAAGATAAAATATCAAGTGTTTAAGTTGTGGTGTGGTAATTTCCTATATGAGGACAATGTGCCTCACATTGAAGAAACGATCCCTTTATCTCCAGGGTGTTAACACGCCACGAATTAACCAACAGTGTTTGGTTAGTGATGGTTGGGTGCTTCATTCTATAGTTTTAAGAAAATATAGAATTAAAGAAAATAAACAGAATTGAGTGAAGGATGGTAACATTGAGGAGGTGGTGAAATTAACTGACGTTTCAAATAGTTAAAAAAATAGGGAAGGTTTTTCTGGTGAATAGAATTAATAAATTTTACTCGGGTTATTACCCGGATAATCTTGGTGAACATTGGAAGAAGATGGCAGGTCGTCGAACGTCGCTGTTCACTGAAATTACCCGGGCGGAAACCGCAGAAGCATTCTTTAATACTAAAAAAAACCAATAAAATTCGGAAATAAAAATTAAAAATCTTAATTTCCGTTTTTAAAACGTAGTTAATTTGACTTTACTGAATAAATCTGGCAATTTACATTTTTATTAGTATTTATTAATCCTCCTCTCTCAATTAATGCAAAGTTACCCGGTTAGGAAGTTCTAAATCTTATGAGGGTATCGTATGTAAAAATAATAGAATTAGTCCTGCACGAAACTTAGCAACGAAAGTTCAATATTTCAATAGCACCAATTTACTTTATCAAATTATATATTTGTCTCCAAAAAAAATTACCGTATAGCATGTTTGCATAGATTCTTGTACTGGAATGTCACTGTACATTCACGAGGGCAGATTGTGTTACTGTGCAGTATCAAATGTCGCGACTGCGAAGTGTGACGTACAGCTCCTTTAAAATTGTGGCTCCAGTAACAAGCTTCTGTGACCTCCAAGTCCGGAGAATAAAATGGATGACTCGAAGGAATTTCTAATTCGGTTGAATGAAGATAAGTTCCAGTGGTGCCGGAGGTTTCCCAAACCTCTTGACCCATGAAACGACCCATTACATTCTCGGAACATTCAAATGAACTACTGAAAATCTCTCTGATTGAGTTATAATGAGTAGATTAAATTAACACATTGACTGTGCTAATGTATGCTCAATTTATTTGCATAACAACGACGATTATATTATCATAAATTTACATTATAATTGCAGTTTTTTCGTATTTTTCCACATTTACACAAGGAAATACTAAACCGGAATGTTTTAATAGAGTTAAATGTTCAATAACACTGGATTGAAAAATAAATATTTACTACCGTGATTGTTTACTTTCAGTGGCAGTAACACTAGTAATTTACCAATTTTTTAAAATGATGCACAAATTCGACGCACTAAATACGCAAAACACATTTTGATATCGAATTCTCTGAAAGTTGAGGTAAAAAGTAACAGTTTATTACAAATGTTTCAATTAAGTCACATTTATATTGAATATTCTCCATTAACGCTTTCACTATCAACACCCATTAAAAACAGGGTTTTTTTTGCTGGAAGAAATGCAGGTAAGTTATTTTCGTAAATCGGTTAATGAACTAAAAATGATAACGTCAGTTTTAAATTTTCTGTGCTTTAACTCTGCAATTAAATTTCACTTAACTGTGTAAACCAGACAATTTTATACTCTCCAAAGATTTACGATTCCTGTGCACTTATTTTAAATTTTTTCAATTATTTCCTTGTCCATGACATAGACCACATTTCACAAATGTTGCATTATTCTGTAACACAGAAGAAATATAATTTTTAAGCTAGTTTAATGGATAACAGCCATATTATTACTATAGAAATTATGATTTTATTTTCATTTATAATTATAAGCACACGTTTTATCTTAAAACGAAAACATTTTCTGTATTAGGCTTACATCGTAACATATTGCCGATGTTTGCGTACAGGCTATTTACATTTTAAATAATGAAATAAGATATGTTGTATTTATATGATCAAATAAGCTTGGCTTTGAAATTAAATGAAAGGAGACTAGTACGGATTCATGGTTGTCTAATATTTTATAATTCTCTAATATTTTGTTATATTGTGATCTAATAAAATGTACCAATACCTTCGGATAATGTGTAAGTTTTTCATCTTTTATTTCTTATCATTTTTCTTTGTTCTAGGAAAAAGCTTGATACGTAATTACTCCTATTTCCAATAATGTATTTTAGTTCTTGTTCATATTATATAATATGTTAAAACCATATACCACACGGCATTCTTATAAAACTCACCATTATCTGTCACCCACCTTTCCTGATTGGTATATACCGAATTCCTTCTTTGTAAGCTGTTAATACTAAATGGACGTATTATACTCGAGCCATGTTAGTTTACTTTCCGTTCCAGTAACAGAAATTACCAAGTTTTTGACGCGAACCCACGGGACAGACGAGCTCTTTAGGACATTAATTATGAAGTTTAAATATCGATGGAATTTCAGACTTATAACTACGATTATTTAATTTAAAAAGAGTCGGGATATTCTTGTTTAAAGTAAACCGTTCGTGCATTATTTAGGAATTCTCATTTACAGCTATCTGTGCTCGTGATATACCACGGAAAATATATGATATGGATGTACTCACTGTGAGCGTGCAAAAATCAATACTTTTATCTTCTCTTAATGAATGGCGTCATGCATGATGCCATGTCGTTGCCTTCTATTTATATCAGTGTTTCATCATCAGCAAAGAGTATTCCACTATTATTTTGTAATAAAAACCGTATATGTTCAAGGTCGACATTTATTATAAAGCGTACATTTTTCAAAATATTTGCTGTAAATTATTATTTATAGAATATACTTCCTATTGATTTTCTATATTCAAAGAATACAGCATAATATATGGAATAATAACAAAATTGTGGTTGAATAATAACTTTTATTTAAGAATTCCTTGTTTACATACAGGAATTATTTATAGTATCCACGAATAAGAGTGACAGAACTTTATACGAACACGTTGGCAATATTTTTTGAAAATTTTATTGTGTTCAGTTTTAAAGTTTAGAAGAACTGACACCGTTATTGGCTGACCATATATTATATATAAGATTTCACTGTATTAGAAGAATTTTGATAATCCTGCATTTGGAAATCATAAAAAAATATTAGTACTATGTTTCATGTTCTGTGCGCAAAGATATTAGGTACAGTTTCTCCCTGTTTTATGACTTGAATGCCAATTTTATATTATATATAATCTGATTGGGAATTTTAGACGTTTAGAATAAATTACAACGTATTTCTTTACAATATATAACATCTGAAGAGCTTCAAATTGAAGAAAAAGAAACGTTTTTTAATTTAACTTTTATTGTAAACTGCAGTTTTTAACTTTTGCTTTTAATTGATTGTGTCAATGAATTTATTACGATCATTTTCGGTCACATTGCATTATTATATTATTTATAAAGAGTCAGGTGTTCTTCAATTTTATATTGATGCTTGGTATAAATAAGCATTTAATATCTATTAATTTATGTTTTCCATTTTATGTCATACTAAAATCTGTTTCATTTGTTCATATTTTGTTATATTTTTATTACATGTTATTTTCATATTACATTAAGTTAATTATTGGGGATCCTTTACATATATTTTTTTTTAAAAAAAATGGTTATACTTTTCTAAGAAAATTAGTTAATTCTAAATTGCAATGAGAAATTCTACTGAATTGTATGAGGTACGATAATTGTTCCAAATCATTTAGATAACATTAACATTGTTTCTTTTATTAGATTTGTTATGCCGTAAGTCCAATTTTAAATTAATACAAAATTTAAAATTTCTAAAACAAAACTTAAAATTTCGAAATTCAGCATTTACATCCGTATATAAAATTCGTCGTTAAAAATTGGTTATTATATTACCAAATTAATTCCTGCACATATATTTAATTATTTTTTCAAAAAACAAAATGGAAACATAATCTTTTTACATTTTAGAGTCAGAGGAGGGAAATTGAAAAATTAATAACTTAATTTACAATATATTTTAGGGTCAGAGGAGAAATTATTGAAAAATTAATAAATAATTTTTTAACCTTTTACAGACACTTTATTTTACTTTGAGAGAGACAAGGTTTCGATACATGCTCGTATCTTCTTCAGGTTTTCATCTAAATTATTGTAATATGTTAACACCAAAGACAAATAACATTTAATAAGTTTACTAAATATATAACACACTGTATTTATTATTTATATTCCCGTTTCCGGGCTATTGTGGCGTCTGATATTTTTGCAAGTGCATTGCGTGCGTCGGACCCTTACCTAAATTTAATGAACTTTTAAAATATGTTATTTGTTTTTGGTCTTAATATGTTACAATAATTTGGAAGAAAACCTGAATTAGCATGTATCGAAACCTTGTTACTCTCTAAATAAAAAAAATGGTCTGTAAAATGTTAAAATATGATTTATTAATTCAAAAATAGACGTAAAATAAAAAACTTTTTAAAAAGTTTGGTTGGCGTTTAATAAATGTTATTCTTATAATTCACAAATAATCAAATGTGTTGCTCAGAAGAAAGCAATGAGGAATCATTCACAAATTTGTATTTGGTTGTTTTATTAACCATTGTCAAAAAAATACAAGAGCTTTCGTCCTACATCATCATCTGAAAAGACAAATTTTAGGACTGATTCTTCATTGGTTTTACTGAGTAACATCATTTAAATAAACGTCCAGGAGGTGTATAACTTTACAAGATAATTATCTTAAGAAATTATTTATTTACCTTCGAAGCTTTCGATCTTCACGATTTTGGTCAGCAGAATAAGATCAGTTATGATCATAAAAACCTGAACTTTCTAAGGAAAATAAATAAATAAAGTATTGAGACTAAAAATGTGGACTAATGGAATATTATCAGTCTAAGCAAAAGGAATATTTAAATAAATGCTATCCTTACTTACGCAGAAAGAATAAGGTTATTTTGAAGAGTTTGTTCGTAAATTTTAGCAATATGAATAGTAAATTCGTCAGGAAGTTGTTAACACGACAGTTGAGGTAGGAAAGGGAGGAAATAAATTCCCATCAAATTTTCTAATAATAATTGTTATGGCTTTTCTAAAAGATTTTGATACTAATATTAACTCATTTTTATCTTTAGAGCATGATATTATCAGAAGAAAATTAACCAAAATATTAATAGTTGAAAAATCATTTAAGTAAATAATCGTTTGATTGAATTTTTTTACGTATTAAAAGTTTAGCGTAGGACTCGTTAACAATAAGGCTGTTAGCTTAACCAGGTGATATGCGCCTCCGATTCATTGATCGTCAAACGTGTTATAGTTTGAGTCTTCTCCTACAAACTGTTAATATGTAAGTAGGTCATCCCACATAACATTCATTCCTGAGTAGAATGTTGTCAAACTCGGGAGGCGTGATATTTAAGGCAACGTCATAATGAGGCGGTTTCTTCGTTGGAAAGTGAGTAAGTGTATTCAAATTCCCGTCGCTTCAGTTCGTGGAACGTGAGTGGAGAGCTGCTACGCTAGCCTACGTCCGCGACGCCTACCTGGAAGTTGGCGCTGCTCTGTTTTGCAGCAGCCTCGTAGCCGTGGTTTCGCAGTAGTCCCGTGGCCTCCAACGGCTCCAGCACGATGGACACCAAACCAGCAACAGGTAAGCGCACTTGCTCGATTCTACAGGATTATGGAAAGGACGTGTTCTGCAAGTCACCAACACGCAATAGGAATAATTACGTATGCGTTACGTTGAGTGACAAAACATCGTTTGTCTTCGATACTCAACCTTGAAGTATGGCTTTCTTTTTTCCCAATCTTTATTGCTGTGAAATAAGTTGGGAAATCCGTGTGTGAAATTTTTGACAAAAAGGAAACGAGAATTATTTTTATCTATCCTTAGTTTTACTTCAAATTATTATCTTGCTGATTTGGAGGAATAATGTATAACATACGATTATTGTATACCAGTTAATAATTGTCGCCTTGTGACCTTGCAGTGTTATATGCTTGATACAGGACATGACTTATCATGACATTCACTTAGAGCATTTCTTTCTGACAATTCAGAGAACAGCCGCAGATAAAAAAAAGTTGCTTTTTCCCCGAGTCCAGAGACTTGTATTCCCGAAATACAGAGAAAGCTTACGAGAATTAAATATTATAGGGCCAGAGGTCCTCTTCAGCATTGGATTTAGGATGCGGGTTCTTTTGTTATTTTGTTGAGGAAGTGAAGGACGCACACTTTCTAATAATTAATAATATTAAGCGAAGACTACTTTATTTACATATATCCTAAATTTATCCAATCATAGGTCAGTACTATGTAGGAAAATATACTTTACATAATCAGATATATTTTTTAATTATTTAAGACACAGTGTGGTTATTGTTTTCGAAATTTTTAAAAGTGATGCAACCGCCTAATCATTTCTGGAGCACATTTAAACCTATAACTAGGTACTTACTATAATACTGCATAATGTTTTGTGACGATTTCAACTTAATCGATTGAACTCATATTAGAGATAAGGCAGTGTTCAATACGTGCAGGAAGTAACTAGTAGGTCAAGCAACGTGCAACTGTGAACCTTTCAGGAAACACGAAGAATGTAGTTCCAGATAACATATCTGCCCAGTAAACAAGGGTGCAACTGGAACCTCGCCTACCTGCCACCAAACAAAAACTTCGGCTTCTCCTCTTTCTCTCAGTTTATACCATAAAAAGACGAAAGACACTGATGCCAGCTAACATCATCAAAGGTAGGTTGAACATCTTTTCCCGTGATTGTGGTATAATTTCTTTTTAATAAAGTGTTTAATGTCGCATTAACATAATGCATCAGTAGCGAATACGTCCTTGGATTACGCGGGATAAATAAGTCTATAAGAGTTTGCGTCTTTGACGATCACCAGCCCCTTGAAGATAGTCAGGGCAGATGTCGCTAGGTCGCTTAACTGGAAGTTACGCAATATGTTGTTTCAGATTGTGGAGTAGTAATTACAGCTCAGCAGAAATGCGTCATGGTTAATTTCTCGTTACAGTGGGGACACATCTGAGGCTCAGCACAAGAAAAGATAAAGTTATGTGTTAAATTGGTATGTCCAGATCTAATTCTAGAGAGGATAACTTGCCTACTTCTGTTAAAGGCTTTAATGTTTCTTTACACTGATGAATTGATGTTATCAAGGCTCTTCATGGTCCAGTACTCGATGATATTATTATAACAAATTTTTAAAAGATCAGCACTATTGCATGTATTGTTCACATTGACTTTCGAGTTCTCTGTTGTAGCGCTTCTTTGGTTGCTCTCTCTGCCCTTTCGTTTCCCGCGATCCCTTTCTGGGCTGCTATCCACGCCAGTGATATTTCCTCCACTTCTTATATGCACAGTAAAGAGTTTCCCTGATCTTATTAAGTGTGGAGTTTCTGTGGTCGGGTTTGATGATTGAATTGATGGCTTGAAGTGAGTCGCATGACAGTAGAATATTTGAAGCTTGACACGATTGGACTTCCTGCAGTACGAATATTTACCCTGTTGCAATAGATACCGATGGGATAATCCCCTTTGACTGTACATTATATCTATAGCGCTATTGCACATCCAGCTCCTAATGGGCTTTTCGCCGCATCTGAGAAAATTAGCCAAGGATCGTAGTAGTCGTTCAAAGTGGGACTTCCATACCATTGTCTTACAAGGACCTGAGTCCTTTGCCGTTATAGGGCCAGAGGTCCTCTTCAGCATTCGATTTAGGATGCTGGTTGTTTTATTATTTTGTTGAGAAAGTGAAGGACGCACACTTGCTAATTATTTTTAATGTTATTCTTATTATTGTGTTTTGGAGCGGGGAAAGTAATCCAAATAGTACTTAGACGGTTATATTATAGTGGGAAATTTGGGATTTGGAAGTTTTAAGTTTATGGAGGGTGATTTCCTGTCAACCACAGAGCCAGACGTATCTCACTCACAGCGCTTTCACATACACGGTCCTTTCGTTGTATACGGCTATAAATGCTTCAGAAAACTAGTCGTTTCGTCATTAAATCAGCGAATTAGAAACAATTTCACTTTAGAAAGGTTTTAAAGAAATGTGTATTTATTGCTTTTGAGTTCGTCACCTGGTTTGTTAAAGTGGGTCATTCTTAACGGCTCTTGCGTTTCTTGAATCACCTGACGAAAGCTACAAGGGATGCAGTAAAGTCGTGTGGTTTTTATTTAGCAGTAGCTGGGTGCCCGGTTTCAGTACCTTAAGACAATCAGAATTACTCCCAGTACCTTAAGACAATCAGAATTACTCCCAGTACTTTAAGAGAGTCAGAATTACTCGCCGTACCTTAAAATAGTCAGAAATACTCCCAGTAACTTAAGATAGTCAGAATTACTCCCAGTATTTTAAGAGAGTCAGAATTACCCTTCGTACCTTAAGATAGTCAGAATAACTCTCCGTACCTTAAGAGAGTCATTACACGCACTAATTTTATTACATTTATATAAAGGTACAGAAATACATTGAACAGTAAAATTAATTGTACTTTGAATTCAATCTAAATGTTCCTAGTTCCGTATATACCCACAGTGCATTAATTGAATAAAATATAAGAATTTTATTGGGGGTTCCGTACGTATTTATACACACATAACTCACGAATCGTACCTTATTATCTCCTGAAATATTACTTAGTACTTTATGACCATTGTATAATACAATGAAATTAAATAATTCTTACATTTGAAACGCAGAATGTAAACAAACGACGCCATATTTTTAAAAATGAAGATGGCTGCAAAATTTAACTTATAGTTTCGGGAAGGAACGTTAAGTATTTCGTATTGTATTTTATTATCGTTCGATGGTGTATTTCTGGATAAAATTCTATTTTTTATTCAATCAAAATATTACTTCTTTATTTCATTACGAAAAAGGGAACTATATTTTTCTGACGCGTGAATGTCTCGTTTATATCACGCGCCAACGTATGATGTGACGTCACGGTCTCTTGGCGCGCAGTAATATATAACATTAACTCTTATGGGCAAATTCGTAATAATATTTCAACTATAATTCTTTCCACCTTTATGCTAGGGGTTGCTCACCCCCACAGTACCGGTTCTCGATTTTGGCACAATATGTATACCAATTTTTGTTGCATTCTGTCCACGCTTAAAAATTTGTATAGAAATTAACGTAAGTACATACATACATACAAATATAAATGCTATTTTATTATATAGATTTATTAGTATGATATTCAGCTACTTATTCATCTAATTATAAATATTTCTATTTCAGTATAATTCATAAACTTATCTGAAAATACTTGCGAGATTTAATCAAACTATGCATTTCCAAATTTTAGGCATTTGAAGATGTAAATGTGATTAATGCTTCAGAAATGTTTATCAGTGTGCATATCATTATGCCAATTTAAGTAATCGAGTGGTTAATTAATTTTCACTTCGTATTTTTTCCGTCAGTGATAATTCGTAGCACCACCATTCTACTACAAATATTCAGTTTCTGGGGTTATTTTTCTAATGTATATGAGCAACAACATAATAATATCTCTCCATTCTTGAGGTCTGAGAGCTTCAATCATTGATAATCATTATAATGCCGATGAATGATTTTTCTATATCCATAGAGTATTAGACACCTTAGTAGTTATGTTTGGCTATCTGCACTAAATCAAGTTCGGAATTCTGCATATTGTGTTGTCTGTTTCAATCTAAAGATGATCTTTAAAATTAGTATAGAACGATTAAAATTAGATGGAACTTGGCCGGTAATTTCCGCGAGTGGTGTGACTTTGAATCCACCAATCAGACCGCTTAAAACTATGAGTGGGACAAGCAGCGTTGCCGAACAATCGTAGTGTATTTTAGTATTTTCATTCAGCTGTATACGATGACTACTTGCGACCGCGTGTAGTGTTGCATCAGCGTCTTCCTCCACAAAGTGACTTCTAATTTTAAACGTACTATTGCATCCTTGAAATTTTCGCGGGGAATTGATCGACCTCTACTTTTTAAAATAATTTTTACTGCATATATTCGGGTTCAATTCTTTTGCACTATCCTTTCCTATAGGCATTTTCGTTATCCAGAAAATTGCGACGTATCTCTTTTACTCTATCGCGTTTCTGAGAATGTGACACGGACATCTTTGAGATCATCGACTTGACCCGCTGCCTTATCTTATGATCCGTACACAAAGCAATATAACTTTTGAATTTTACTTTATTTTTTAATTAATTTTCTTTATCTCGTTTCCATTGATCATCAGATTTATTATTTAATCTGACCGCCGAAATTTTATTGCAGTTTTCTGTTCTACTTATTGATTATCCATATTTGTTTACTACTCGAAACCCGAAAGTCTATGATTTCTTCCTCGATTAAATTTCAAGTCATATATCTGGGTTATCATTGACTCATCCCAATAATGTTTAAGACTGCTTGTCATAGATGAAGCAACTTACGTTGTCTATTCTATAAACATTTCCAACTTTTCTAATAAGGAAGGATTGATATGAAAGTTGACAATGACGTAGTTGCTACCATACGAATAAGTCCAAGATAACTGATTTAACTTAGTTCAAGAATAGTTCACCGTCTTTCTCGAAATATCATAAATACGTATTCGTTGTACCTACTACATGACAACTGCTTGGAATGCAAAACAAAGCTTAACATTGAGTGTTGAGAAGGCGTTGTGTTGCCACGCGAAACCTCCGCTTTGTAAGTGACATCTCTACTGGAACAGTTCTGCACTCCGAATTTCAGCTCCGTTATCATGTTCGTATTTTCAGCTTACGTAACATAGGATAATTAAAACATTTTGCTTCACTCACGTCTGTTTATGGATCGAAAACCACTGTCGTAAGTTGTTGTCAACACGGATGTAACGGATGGAAATAAACATATTGGCCTTGGATAAATGTGACGATGAATAGTTCACTTAACGAAAATTTACAAATATTTCGACCTAACCACTACTATAATTAAAATTGCTAAGAAACATACAGGAAATTGTATGTGAGTCCGAGCTAATCATATGACTCGTTATTAAGAAAAATAGGGGAACTTATTTACTTCGTCAGTAGATTTCGAATCGTGAATATGTTTTCACGCTTTCAGCTTTTTTTAGGCTACTAAAGATGCATGTCGTTGAAATAAATTTACATAGCTGCCGTTAGAGCAGTCACGTCGAGAGGGCAATGTTTTCGTGCGAGGTGAAGGGTTTTTGGGATATTACGCCAGGCTAAAAACATATTAAAGTAAATAAACAATTCTATGCTTTAAATTTTTAATGTTTAATTCAATTGACTTTTAAAATTGTCTAATTAAACGCTTAACATAAGAATTTATTGTCTTCATGAGTAGCATGAGGGGTGCAGTGTTTAAAAATATGTGGGGGGGATAATAATTTGATAAAAGCCCATAGTTTGGAATTTATATAATTGTTCTAGTTGATTACATTCAAAGACTTTCAACGAAAAAAAAACTTTTTAGAAGCAAAACGAAATTACACAAATAAAATAGAAGCAAATAAACATTATAGTGTCAATGCAAGAAAGTACTATTTAAAAGCTGTCCTCTTGAATATCTCTGGGTCATGTATCTCGGTCGCAGAATATGGCAGAATGTGAACTTTGAATTTGGAAAAAGAATTTGAAAGCTACATTATTTAATATTGCTTGACTTACTTGTAGTCTGTTGCTGGTCACAGAATTTCTAAGGCAGGCACCGTTGAACTGGTTCGTATCCCTGACAAGAACTCGTCGTTCCCCGATGTTCAGATGTCGATGTTCGGCAACGTTAGCTGAAGGAATGTTTTTAATATGTTCAAAACTATAAATGCTAGCATCTCCGGCTATTAGAATGATTAGACTGCCTTAGAATGTTTAGCTGACAGAATGAATGAAATGCCCCTTAGAATAAATAAATGACTTAATTTAATCTTAGATCTCAACTAAATTTATTAATTACACTTTTATTCAGTTAACTCATCTTCACATATGGCACATTGTTCTTTTTCAGTTCCCAGCTCGGATATTATGGATTTCCTGAATTTCCTAAATTTATTCCCGTGTCTCGTCGATATGGATGTAGCCAAATATTCCCAAATGTAGTTTGTCACCCAGGATTTATTTTATAATTTTTGCATTCTTTTCACGCGCTAATGTGTATTATAGCTGGTGTCCGCACCTGAAACTGTTTAAACTGACAAACCTACCAATCCCGTTTATTTCTTCGTTTATGTGAATACTTCTGCTTTCTGCTTTGATGACAATAGTCAGTTGTGGCCATCTGGAAATAACTACTCTCGAAATTTCACTGAGCAATCGGACCTAAAAATATTTTATTCATTATTAACGTTATTCCATTTTATAATTACGTCAGGATATTGAACTTATCTATTGAAAGTTTACACCGGAATGTTGGCAACATTTGTTAGCAACATTTTTTTCGTGTTGTCATTATTTCCAATGTTTTAAACATTTCTTGGCAGCAATGTTGACGGGTCTTGTTTCCAACATGTGTTGTAAAAGTTTGTTGGTGATCAAAAATGTTGACAACGTGAAAACTATTAGATTATCTCGCACTGAAAAACTAGAATTAATCAAAATAATGATTCAAAAATATCTGACATTTATAATAACGTAAATAAATAAGTGAACGGACTCGATTCAGAAAATTATGTTTATTAACAAAAATTAATTATACGTCCTTCCGTCCTAACACTAAAACCGTTCAATCTGAAGATAAGGAAGCTACGTTCTATATTTAATTTTTGTTAATAACATAATTTTACGGCTCAAGGCCTATATTGAATTAATAAAATAAAATTGAAGTTCTTAGATATTATTTAAGCTTATAACAGATGTTATTTATTTATGTATACATATATATATATCTTGTAATATACAATTAATATCAATAATTGAAAAGATTTTGCCTCACGTTGAAGTCGTAATTAAATGTAATATACAATGAAATAATTAATTAAATTGAACTAATCATTGAAATTATTGAATGAAAGAAGCATGAAAAAGAATTACATTTATTCAATTTACTTAAACAATTGGTTTGTTATGCTCAACTATTTACCTTATAAAACAAATTACTTCTTGAGCTTTACATCAATTTTTATACAAAATGTCCTTTTCTCTTACCTCAGGGTCTTTATTGGGCCTTTTAAATAAAGAACAATTAAAATTTTTACAATTCACTACTAACAAATATTTTTTAAACTCTCGAAATTTAATCGAAATAAAACGAAATGAAATCGAAATCTGACGATATTCTACCTTTTACTGACGTTTACAATATGAATTTTTAAATGTTTCTTTTTACTCACTGTTGTACCGGTACCCAGGCCAATTGTAGAGATTTTACAACACACTTTTCACCTCTAACACTTTGAAAAGGCCATGTATCACTGAATTTACTTTGCTTCACTTTGCCAAACTCCGGCCGATTGACCACCGGACACAATTGTTCCGAAACCTTCGTTCCACCTATATCCGTCGACTTTATTTTGAGCTCCTCGATATCGCAGGGCAAATGTGGATTGACGCTCTCGTCTCTGACCTCCGACCGAATTAATTTTTGTTCTGTCCTCTACTGATATCCTTCACCAACTGCCAAACTCAATTACTCTGTATTCCAAAATGTCCTGTGACTGACCAACAAAATTTCAACTCCTTCCGCATTCAGCAAGGTTTCGTGGCTGACTGCAGCTCCGTCGACTTACGCGTACTAAAACCACAATGTCCTGCCTGTTCAGAATTCACGACCATTATTGTATCTCCGTGTGTTCGCCGGTAACAATTTAGTTCAATAATATCTAATTATTAATCTTTTAATTGCCCTTTTATCATTACAATATATATATATATATAGAGAGAGAGAGAGAGAGAGAGGGAGAGAGAGAGAGATTGACAAAGCTATCAGGAATCCATTATGTCGGATCAAGTTAATCGTATATCACTTCGTGTAATAATCTTATTGAGGATTAGCGACAACCCCTGTTTTTAATGGTATATTCCGAATATTTCCTTTTTATTTGCGACACATTGAACACCGTTCACAGTTTACTCGGCTCCGACCTCGGGAGCAATTTTGCTGCTTAAAGCCTCAGTCGATTCTAGGCATGCATCCAAAACTGCAAGAGCTATGACGTGTTACAGCGTGTTGATGAACGAATAACATGTTTTGAAATTTAATTAGTACTGTTCAAATTCTTTGTCACAACAATGCTTGTGTGTTAAGAATTTGTTGTACCGTTAATGATAGTGAGGCGTTTAGAGGAGAGTTTTTAGTATTTTCAATATTTGTAGGAAAACTAATTTATGTTGTAGTTTAGTTATTTTGTTATAGGCTTACAGCTTTGAACTTTGGTATTGCTAGAATTTATTGTCTTTAAATAATTGCTTAATTCAATCAATTTTTTCCTCTTTTTATTTCGTAGTATTTTCTTATCAGTACATCGAAGGCTCCAAGAAACTTTTTTGATAAAATATTACAATATTACCTGCGGTATCGATCCGGAATGATGAATTTTATAGGGCAATATGTCAGAAACAATTAAAGAAAATAAAATAAAAACTGTAACAGGTATAAAAGAAAAAATGTGGAATAGATTAATTTTACAAATACGAAAATAATTTCATTTTTCTCAATAAAGGTAATTCATTATTCGAACTGTCTTATATTTTTTCTCAACACATAATTTTCACGTGAATTTTATTTATTTCTACGTTTAATATCAAATAATTTCAGTTTCCAAATGACGGTAATTAAAAATTATTTATCGGAACAGAATTTTTCATTTAAATGTCTGCTGAGAATGAACGAAAATAAATTAACTTTGTAGATTCATATTAATTAATTCAAAATACTGTACCCCTGAAGTAATGCAATTTTTTTCAGATATTTTAGTAGGCCAGTTTCGTAGGACACGGTGATAAGGTCAAATAGTAGGCATTTTTCTGAACTCCTATAAAAGGTAGACATCAATTTGGTTTCATTTTAAATCTATTGGAATGGTTAGAATTGCCCACGTCTTCCTTTGAGAGGTTTTAAACTCATAGGTACATGACAAAATGCATATTTTCCAGAAATACCCAATAGGTTCAATGCGATCTGATTTTACCACATAAGTAATCCTCTTTTAATATAATGATGATGTTTCCTTTAAGTATAAAAACAAGTCACAAGTTTCTCAACTCGTGTTACCAAGACTCGCAGCACGTTTACCTTGTAACTAAGACGAATGTTCAATCACTCCACCACAGTTGAGTACTTTGTGTAAATACATTTCATTTCTTGTACGTTACGACGGAACCGCATAAAGGAAAAGGAGAGGCTATGTAACTCGGGACAATGGCTGAAATAACGACACCAGGTACTCACAGACTCCATTCTTTTGTTCCACTGAGAGAAACAACTGAGGACGTCTTCAGTTTCTAAAAATTCAAGAGGAGAAAGCACAACTCGTGATCATGATCAGAAATGTTTTGACTACATGAAGGACACTGGTGGTCAATGAGTGCTCTAGAATCAGATGAGAACTATCAAAGAATGACAACGATGCCCTTCTGCTTCCTTCCGACAGCCCAACTTTGACGATGTCCTTATCAGTTACCTACAAAAGTAGACCTCAGGGTAAAGTCAACATGAAGAGTTTACAATCTCGCAAATTAAGAAGTGGACAAATGCTACCCGTAGGTGGTACGCTGTGTAATTCTTCTTTAAAAATCTTGGAAAACATTAGGAATTGCAGTTAAGTGGTGAGTTAGATTAACTTCATTATTTTATTTCACCATAATAGCACTGCGTTGTCATCTAATAAACAAAACATAAGTAAACTTTTTGAAAAAAAATTCCCTTTCGGATATAATAAAAAACAGGAAATGTTTTCGGTGGCGTTGAAGTACTTTCACAAAACCTTTCCAACCGAGATGTCATTTAAAACTTATTCTAATAGTTTTAAAATGAAATCAAATTTCTCTCCAGCTCTTTTACGAACTGAAAAAATTATTTTGTAAGTACTAGGAACCTAATTTGTTTTGCTTTTCTACCACGTTATACACAAAAATCGGAGCGACTAAAAAATATGATGGGAAACGTTTTGAATCATATTATAGACATAATAATCATGTAAATTTGGTTGTGATTTCTGATGGTTAAGGCGTGAGTCTGGTTGACTTGACATGTCTCATAGTATGTGTTAAGTTTATTGTGCGAAAACGTTTCTCTAGAACATCATTTACCTTTTTACTCATACTTTATGTATGGTAGTTCATTTTCTGTAGGATTTGAATTCATCAGATGAAATCCGAGACATCAACGTATACGGTGAAACGCCGACTAAGGAAGTCTACGCGTATTAGTTTTACTCATGTTCTAGATCTCAATATATATTCGTTGTGAATGCAAGGAGTATTCCTGATTACTCACTTTGTACGACCTTCCTCTCACTTGCTTCGACTTAGTTTATCGACTAATGGATATCTGTTTTACTGCGGCTCTTGATGTTGCCTCAAAAAAATTTCTCTATAAGTGTATATTCTTTTTTTTTCGAGTATGGACATAAGTTATTGGTTACAGTTTTCAATATTTCTATGCCGCAGTGGCTACTTTGTTTAAGGAGAGGAAAAACGACAGAAAGCGTCAAATATATGCTGAAATTGATAAATGCGTTATGCCTGCTAAAAAATATAATACAGTAGGTCCCTAAAGAGTAAATAGAATTAATTACAACTGATACATACGAAGTTAATGTTTTATCAATATTCTTCTTCTTTTGTTGGTACTATAACCCAATGTGAGTTTTGGCCTTATTAACAATTTTCTTCCATTGCGCCCTCTCCTGTGTCAGTCTCCGCCATCCTCTTACTTTCATGGTTTGAATATTCTTCTCGATGTCATCTGCCCATCTTGTCCGGGGTCTCCCCCTTTTCCTCCTCCGAATTGGCTTCCAGTCCATAATCCGTCTAGATGTTCTGCTTTCATCCATCCTAAGTACGTGTCCCATCCAGACCAACGTGTTTTAGAAATATTACAGGATAATAAGAAGCTTTGAAATTGTAAAATATTAATATTCCACATAACACGAAAAGTTGTTTTTCACATCATGAATACGAAATAAATTCCAATAATCAATAGACTTTAATAGGCCTATACGTAAATATAAAAATAAATATTTTAAATTTTGCTTAGATGTCCACAAACATTGGAGGATACTTTTGAGAAATAAGGGAAACCCGAAGAAGATACAAACACGTATCTAAAAGTTATTTTTTAATTTAATGAATAGTCTGATATTGGTCTTAAACTCCGTAAAAATAAATATTATTCAAACCAAGGTTGTATGATATACAAAAACAATTACACTTGAATGGTGAATAATGAACTGAAATCGCAGACAAAATTTGCACGCACGTGTACACTTCTCCTGAGATGATCATCACCATTGGGAGATAATCTGGCGAGACTGAAAATAAGAACGTTCAAATCCACATTTGGGAATTGTGGCAGATCGTCGCTGGAACTCTGTTGCAAATTCAAGTCATAGCAGTAATCGGGAAAGCTGGAGGTTGTGTCTTACTTTTAGTAATTTAAGCGGTCCTGGTGGGCGGACAATGCAATGCAATTGCAGCAAGGTTATTGAGGCAATCGTGAGCCGGCTTGTCCGTTTGTTCGAGACCACCTGCTGGTGGGTCAAGGCAGCGAACGGGTTCCATTCATTAGTTTATCATCGAAGTTAGCCTACATACACTCACACATTAGCATTATTGTTATACGGGTTACGTTCTCCTTTTCCAACAACACCTGAGTTGATTTTTTTTCACTTTATTCGTCGTTCAGAAAGGGATGAGGACTGTCCTCAGAACTGAATACTTTTGGAGATCGCATTAGACGGACAATAAGCAGCAATTCGCCTCTTTGGTATAGTTAAATTAAAACAATAAATTGCTGCACCAACGGTAAAACATTATTTGTGTTTGATGGGACTATATCTAATCAATACAGAGATATGATATTTACATTCTCATAGAATCTGCACAATATTTCATTTAATTGTTTTAGCAGGTAATTCGCAAAGTTTTAAATGTCAAATGACTTTTATAGTTTTCCGATAATACGGAGAAATTCAAATTTAGTAGAAAGTGGCCAGCAGCCATAATAATTATTTAGAAACATTAAAATTTACATATAATACATAAGTTATAATTCAACGTAACGTTTCGTCCCTTTTCAGACGTTATATTATTACAGAAACAATTAATGTATGTTCTAAATGTTAAAATTTGAATAAACAATAATAGAAATTAATGCGACGAAAATTCAATAAGAGAAACAATTACATAGAAAATAATTTAAATGAACGTTTCGACGCTACTTCGCGTCTTTCTCTAACAGTATTTGAACATATAAATATTTCTTTCTGCTTCGACGTTCAAATTCTGCTAGAGAAAGACGCGAAGTAGCGTCGAAACGTTCATTTAAATTATTTTCTGTGTAATTGTTTCTCTTATTGAATTTTTCTGGAAACGAAGCTCGTATTAATTTTTATTAATTGAATGAGACTTTAAATTTATGTGTATGGTATAAACAATGTTTAAGTGAAATAGTTGAGCCTTCTTCTATCAACTTCTATGGTCGAAATGTTTTTTCATGGAAGTTGATAGAGGAGGTCTAAATTTTTTCACTTAGACAAATTTTCATTGTTTATTTAATAATAGATCTTGAAGATGTCCCAAAACAGAGGGAAGAAACGTTACATAGAATTTAAACGTATGTATTATAGCTCAATTTTAATATTTATAACTAAATGTTCTGACTGTTGGCCATTTTCTATTAATTGGACACAGAGAAATGTGTGGCAAATATTTTACAACGAATTCAGTAAATTTTTATTTACCTTAGTGTTGAGGATTTTTAAACTAAACTTCAATCGTTGAATTTTATTGTGTATATGATTTACTAACGAATTGCACTTGTCAACATCAGTTCATTGGTTTATATATGTAATCGGTATGTATCCTGCAACATTAAGTAGGAATATATAGTCGCCTAATTTTGATTTACTGAAGCTGAAGGAAACGGCTGTCAAACTGCATACCTACTATAGAAACATACTCGAAATCAATTAGCAAATAACTAATTTCTCAGAATATATGCTATTAACAACAATAACAAAGAAAAAACTTAATACAGACAAAAGAAGTGGTAATATAAATACCACACAACGTTTCTGGAAACCTTTTTCCTTTCTTCACGTGCGGAGAACACTAAAAAACACAAGAGCCTAGAGCGACACAACTGCACAATTCAGTTTGTTTTTTAGTTTTCTCCGCACCTGAAGAAAGGAATAAGGTTTTCAGAACCGTTGTGTGGAATTTATATCAAAACTTCTTTTATCTGTATGTGGCTATTTTTTCCTTATTACCAATTTTCATAACAGGCGTAAATTTTTTATTTTAATAAGTTTTTATCATCGTCTTACAGAAAAGGGAATTTTATAATAGAGGTCAAAAACAGTGTCGAGGCGGATTTACATTTCCTGCGACCAACTTGAAACCAATGTTGCTCCCAGACGTTTTCAGTAATATTTACTGAGGTGAGATAGTAGTCACCTGCCCGGGGTCACGATAACGTAACCGATGACGCCATCGCTTTGCCACGTGCTTTACGTCATCGTCGCCCTTCTGCTGCAACACTGTTCACAGTGAGAACGATCCTCGACTGAGGAGTAGTAGTGCACAAGTAAAGGAAAGAAGCTCGCTAACAGGTAATTCATTCTCATGTTGTTTGTAAACTGTCACGTGACTGGTTTGGTGTGACTCTCCACTTCGTTCTATTATGCTGTAAAGTAACCGCAGTACTTTCTGCATCCGATGTTCTTAATGTTTTTATTTCTGTACTGCGTTCTTAACTGTAATACAAAAGAAAAAAATCGTGACGTACGGCTACCTTCTTCTTTCGCTCATTAAATTATTATGTATCACGATATGAAATTAACTGTTTTACTAATAATCTTTGAGAATAATACTGAAATTAAGTTGCTAATAAATTAGTATTTATATTTTAGAAATTTTATTTATTTTTCTACTGTACTCCGCGATTACTCTAATTTTTATTAAGACGTTTCACAATGGGTTTAACTTTATGCAACTTATTAGTTATAATTGCCTTGTGTTTCTTTCATTCAATCGACGCGTAATTCATACGAGCTGTTTTACTAAAGTCAAAATGCATGACATTAGATAAAGCTTACCTTGAGAGAGACATTTGGAATTATGTAAATTTATTTATTTTTAGACACTGCACAGACACGGGTAACTTTACGTAGATTAATGTCACATACAATCATTAAGGTAATATGTGACATCATTTAGTGCTACAGTTACAGGTATAATAAATATTATTATCAAAAATTACGTTCGTATTTTACGAAGATCATACATACGTATATGTATGAAATTATGAAACATGCAGAAGATTTTAACGTGTACGCATTCGCATTAATAATCTAAGAATCAAAGAAAAACCAAATCTGAAATAGAATGATGCTATAATAATATAGCCTTAATTATTTATTTTTCTACTTGTCCTTCTTTGATACACTCAGAGGCCACAGATGTAGTCTTGTTAAAAACAATTGTTACAGCAGAAGTATTCTTTTTACAATAATTATGTATACTATATAAAAAAATATTCTGAAATATGAATAGTGGAATATGTAAGTACCAATTGGTTATATAATGGTAAATGTGGTAATTAAAGATTGTATAGGGAAGTTTCTCGATTTCTTCTTCATTTGTCATATTGGCGGATCTTGTTAATTCTTAAAAAATAAAAGTTGTTTGTTACTAAGCGACGGGTTACGAAAATTGAGATAAGATATACAGCAGCGTTGTCATCGATTATTGAAAGGCTCGCTTAGAAAAGGAATTGATGTTCGGTCTCGAGCAGCTAAGAGTTTTTATCTATATTACAATATATCTTTCCAAGGAAAGATCCGCGGTCGCGGTAACAAGCGTCCAAGGCTGCGACCTCACAACAAACCTAATCTGCAGTTATCGTAATGGCGTGGGACAAGTACAGAGAGCTCGACCAACCTGATGCTGGTTTCTCCAAGGATTTCCTTGCGTTACATATAGGTGAATTCTGGGCATGTTCCCTGCTTTACCTTCCGAATTCCTCTTTTCGTATTGGATACAACGTTAATTAATATAAATAATATAAAATAATATAAATAATATTAAATATATATGAATCGTTAATTTTTCATCTTAACCTCAAGTAGTTAGTAACTAAAAAGTGCCACATCGTGGGTTAACCTCATGTATCTCGATACTGATTACTGATAGGGTTTAAATAAACTTGAAGTGTTTAATAATTGCAATAATTATATTTATTTTTGTTTAATCTCTTGCGAAAAGTCTTACAATGTAAACATCATCTAATGTGCTCCTGAACATTTTGAATTTATACATATATTCATATAATCATAAATATATGCTCTCCCAACTTATGCCTTACACCAAATATTATGCTAAGGTCTATTACTATTTTTACTATTGTCAAAAACCACGCCGACGTGATATAAATTATACTATCAAAAATAAAAAAAATTAATGTCTGTTTTGAAAATTAATAATAAGTATAACAGCCAAATGGAGACAAAATAAGTGATAATATAAATACCACACAACATTTCTGGAAACCTTGTTCCTTTCTTCAGGTGCTAAAAAGCACGAGAGCCTAGAGCAACACAACTGCATAATACAGTTGACAAAACTTTTGTCCCCCCTTTTTTTTTCAATATACCTGATGTCAACATCTAAAATCTTAGCATTTGGCAAATCAAATGAATGTTTCGAATTGATGATATGCTCGAAAATCTAAAGACACAATTTAATTAGACTATTTAATCAAAATAAATTAATGGATATTTTGATGGTTTTTAATTTTAATTTTCTAATTTTAGACAATACAAATACTAACTATAAATAATTGAATTAAAATTGCAATAAAAATGTTAAATAATTATGAAATTAGAGCCATTGGAGTAAATGTGAAATCAGTAGGAATGTTTCCACTATTTCTTAATTCTTTTTTTTTATTTCTCCCCTACCCCTATAATTTGCTTTTGTAATGTCGGGTTTCAATTGATCTTTCAAGAAAAAATTTCTCAAATTTAAAAATTTTCTGAATTTATAATTGAATAAGTATATAAAATATTGAGATCAATTTATTCAGAAATATTATTACGCAGTTTATTTCAAAAGGTGGATTAAAGAAAAAAGAATTGAACTTATGAGAAAGTTCGTCTGCGTCATATGTAAGACATTATTAAAAAGGAGTATAGAAGTAGAAATTGGAAATATATTCTATCCACTTCTATCCAGAAATATATTCTATCCACGTTCTCTTCAGCATTTAATGTTAAGTTTGCCCGGTCAAAACTAGACTTAAGTTTATGGGATTCTTTAAAAAATGCTGAAACTGTTTCTTTCCCCTTCGTGAGGACCCTGTCAGGCTTTGTAGATCAGGCTCCGCCCATGTTAACAATACAACATAGCGCGCTTAATGAAGCGTTCTTCGTAGAGCATACTATGGCGCAGTCTTTAATTGAATTTAGGGTGTTGTCGAGAAGTAGTTTGTTCCATCACGGCAATTGAAATTAACGGCTCCGGTTGTAACGGCGCACTAATTAAATCGTCCGATGAGCTGATGTAAAAGAAATGTGGCTTCGTGTAGGCGAGGAATAGGAATTCCAGCCTGAATTTTTGTTTGCTCTTTAGATAATGAAATACCTCGAGGTTTATTGTTGGGTGCTATTTTCGTCTCCCGACGTCATTAACCTGATCACTGCCTTCGAACACGTACATCTTACATGAAGGGGAAGTATTTCACCTCTGAATTTCGTGGGTTTGGAATAAAAACATTTTTGAAATTTTTAATAATAGTAATTTTTTGACTGCCATGTTTCCTGATACGAATTATTGTGAGTCGTGATAGATTATTCTAAAATAAACAAATATGTAATCTAGCTGAATGAATTCGAAAAACGATCCGATTTGCTTCTAATAAAAATTATATTCACAAATAAACAATACAGACAATATGTCAGAAAAATGTAGTAATTAGTTAAACCAAAAAATCATTTCAATGCAACGATTCGTTCCATTTAGCGCTCAGGGTGTAACAATTATTTTTTTAGGTAACTGGCTACATGAGGGTAATCTACATGGTGGCAACTCCCCTTTAATAACATAGGAAGGGATTTGAAAGGTGGGATGCGGAAGGGTAGAAGAAGGTATCTAAGGGTTAACTAGGGCCCCCGGGCTATATTTTAAGGATACTACCCGGCATTCGCCTAAAAGTAATGCAGGACAAACCCTACAAAACCTGCAACAGGTAGTTCGGGCATAGGTACTTGTCCTATGTAATACCGATGGCGGGAGATGTGGGGACGCAGCATTCCCTTCACCGTGCCTCGACAAGTTTATGAGGCAGCTGGCGTACTGTTCCAATGGGAATAGCGAACAACGCTTACCGTATGCCCAAGGTCTACTACCCCGGAATATACACATCTCAAAACAAGCCGTGGTGCCTCGGCTTGTGGGAACCTTAGTTCAAAAACGGAGAGAGGAAAAGGCATCCCCAAATATAGCCCTCTCCGTCTCTCCTAAATAGTACTGCATGTGAGAGCCAACAACGACTCTCACAGGCTTGGACTGTGTCGACTATGGTTTAAGGATCCTACCCGGCAAATGAGTACTCATTCATAAATGTAACAAAAGGTTGTAACAATTACGTACAGCTCGTAAAGTAAATTTAAGTTGAAATGAAAAAAAATACGTCTGAATTAAAGTGAATTCAAGCGAAGAAAGCTTAATCAATTATAGTAGTAATGTTACGATAAAATGCGACAGTTAAATAATGTAAACCTACCTGCATTAAATAATTAAGTTAATTGATGTATTACTATATGTTTCCACTTAAGTTTTTCTTCGAGAATATTTTATTGAAAAGCGTTATTCCGCTTGAAAGGCAAGACCATCATAAAATTCTGTTTCTAAAGAGTACGTATTTTAACGAGGTACCGTCTAAATGTTAAGGATAGAGTCATAAACACATAGTCTGGTTTTGAACAAAATTTATATTCCGAGTCTAAGTGTCTAGACCTTATTTTTCAGAGGGTCATCCACGTTGTTCCAATAGTATAGGATGGGATAGAACGGGGAGATGCGGAAAGGATACAAAGGCAGACAAAGGGTAACTAGGGCCCGCTGGCTGTAATTTAAGGATTCTACTCGAAATATTCGCCTAACTTTTATGATGCAGGGAAGATGCGAGATGAATGGATAGGGCTCGTGGTACCATCCAATGTCCTTACGGTAACTGGAGGTGCGGTTTGCTGTGTGGACGCAGCATTACCTCCTTCATGCCTCCTTGACCAGGCAGATGACAGTCTGTTCCAATGGGGAAAAAAAGAATAGCTTCTGCCGTATCTCGGTTTATGACAAATTTAATTTAGAACCTGACAAAGTGCAAAAATCCGTAGGTAGATGCCTACATTAAAATTTGCTATAAAGAAAAACCTAACATGTTTTGCACTAATTTCTATGGGATCCGGTCGTTTTCCAAACTTATTTTGCACGTTTTCCCGACAACAATATCCCGATTGACGTTTGGCGGCAGATCATTTTCCCTATTGACGTTTTCCCGACAGGTCATTTCCCCGATAGGTGCGTTTTTACGAAATAAAGCATAATATTAATATTTAGAACACTTAATATGTTACTTATATTATACATGATTATCATTGTAAATTAAGTTATTCATTAATGCGGAGAATAATTTCAACCAAACTTATTACACGTATTACTTAAGATCCTGGAACAAACTTTGATGATTTAAGATAAACCTAGCACTCCTTCAAGTGAATCGGAAGGAGGTGGTATTTTCAAAATATGCGATAACGGTGTATATTGGCGCCGACTAAATAGTTTATGGGGTCTCTTAGATTCATAATGTCACTCTCGAAGAGTTTCAGGGTCTTATTTCATCCTCTGCCGGTTAGAGGGCAGCTCTAGGGCAGGGGTGAAAAAAATTGTGATAAGACCAAGGTTGGTGTCTAATCCGGTGTTATAGTAGTCATAGGTTCAGTTTAAGGTATTCCAGCAGGGTCAAGTTAAAGTTCAACCCCGACGGGTGGGGGTGGTAGGGAGAGATAATAATAATTTGATATCATCCGAGACTGGTGTCGAATCCGGAGTTATGAGTGGCGCTGAGTATAATTGCGATATTCAAATTGTCGGTTAAGTTGAAGTTCAGCCTCTACGAGTAGGGGTGGAAGGGTGTAAAACAAAGTTTTGAGATCAATTTCAAAAACGTCAAGCAAATTATATTATATTTTGTACACATGTTACTTATGTTCCATCGACAATGTTTTGATGAAACACCCCAAGCAGGGTTGGGTATGGAAGAGGTAGCATTTTAAAAACATTCTAAATACGCTCCACGCATTAATGAATGACATTAATTACCGTAATAATAATTTATAATATGATAATTAACATTGTGTTCTACAGTAATAATATTGTTTTATTTCGAAAAAACACACCTTTTCGAAAAATGACCTGTCGGGAAAAAACACACCTTTTCGGAAAATGACCTGTCGGGAAAACGTCAATCGAGATATTCTTGTCGGGTAAACGTGCAAGTGTATGTCGGGATTTTGTACTAGACACAATTTCTGTTCGATTTTTCAGGAAAAGCTTATTCTGACCCTTTATTTGGTTTAATATGTCTATGTTTAGGATATTCTACCATTTCAATTCATTGGTGCGCAGAAATTAAAACCTGTCGTTACAAAATAGTAATTACCTAAAGTTTTGAATACTGCACGAAAACTAGTATGAAATTTTGCGCTGTTGTTCCAAATTAACCAAGTACACAGTCTTACTATGGAGAAGGGCTAGGATCGTAATCTAAGACGTGACTGTAAAACTTAAAACGCTTCACGAGCTATAAATAGTGTTTAATCTCGTTTCACGACCACTTCGCTTCTTGAACAAAACCAGTATATGATTTCTAGGTTGTTTTTATTATCCAGCCATAATAATACTATTCCTTTTATTCTTTTTTTATATTGGTTTATTTACAGTCGCATCAACAGCTCCGGTTATTAGCGACTCATTATGGGCACTTATTTTTGTCTTTTTCGGGGGCCTGCTTTGACGAGAGTTTTCTCCCACGCACAAAAGAACATACATGCCCTCGCCGGAATTCGAACCCGGGACATCTGAGATCCCAGGCTTATTATTTATATTTATATATGATGAATCTTATCAGAATTGAACTGCTATTTATAATATTGTTTATATAGTATTTTTACAATTGAAATATTGTTCATACGTCGGATATTTAGAATAATATTTTTTGTAATATTTGGTATTGTGATCATGATTCACATTTGAATTTTTGTAGAGCGGTACTTCTATAGGTCAAACACAGAGAGAATGAACATTCCATTTCTTCTTCAAAATTTTTAAAAGTATATTGCTTACCTCTATTTATAACTTCAGAAGGTGGAAATTTAATTGGATTTCCTAAAACCTGGAAACCTCTTATCAAGATTTATATTCATTAACATTATTTGGCACTACTTTGATGTTGCTGTTATAAATGTTTTACATCCAACTCATTGTAATATTCCGCGTTATTTTACATGATTAAAAGTGAAGAAAAACTAACCGTACGTCAAATATGTTCATTGTTTCGTAAATTAATTAATTATATTATATATTAATTCTAGCAAAAGTTATCGATTCAAGTATACAATTAATATTGTCCTGACAACAGGAATTTAATTTTCAGCCTGTATGGCTGAGTTTTGTTTGGAAGCATCTTTTCTTTAATTAATTCATTGCACCTTTGATGAATTTACAAGTAGTGTCCATTCTTCATTGAAGTCGTATAATTAGGCCGTAAAGATCGAGTGATGTATTGAATTGTAGGTGAAGCCTGACTCAGGCTAGTACAAGACATGGAGAAGTCTGGTGACTGGCCTGTTGTCGACTCTGATAGCTCAGATGGCAGAGCACCCGCGTACACAAACGGCGGTCCCGGGTTCGATTCCTGGTCCGGTCGAAATTTTTCCATCCTGATCCTTTACCTTTTATTTGGATATAGAAAGTTAAACATTCAGAGGAATTCTAATTCGGTTCTCGTCGATTGCAACTTGTTATAATAGGTTAATGAGAAACCATTTACATATAATTTCCATTGATATTATTATCAACAGTAACAAATTATACTTCAGATATTTGAAATGAAAAATTTCAAGAACAGCTATGCATAAAACTGGGGCAAAGTGGTCGACATTTCATGGAAGGATGACAGTAGAAAGTTGTAAAAGACGGCCTTACTCATGTAAGGCGGGAATTCCCGTATCATTCTTTAGGTTGGAACTGGCGATGACTTAACCAAACCACAAGGAATTCCACAAACGGACTAGAAGGAATAAACTCGATGACACTATCGCAAGTACATGTTAGTCTTCTTCGAAAAAAATGAGCACTAGTTCGTGAAAACAAGACTCAAAACGTCCTTTGTGCGGAGTGTTTATTTAACTAGTTTCGATTAGGGAAGAAAATACGTATTACCATTACAAGGTGGATAGCAATAAATTATTATATTTAGGAAAACCAATGTGTGAAGAGTTACCCATGTATTTACGGTCAGTTATAAGAAAGATGTGAATAATATTAAACGATAATGGATTCATTGGTAGCATCACTTGAGAGAAACCACAGACGTGTACAATTATGTTCACTATATTTGGCACTAAAGCTTGTTCTACCAACGCATGTGACATGGTGATTTATTTTTTAAAATTCCAGCAGATAATGAAAAAGTTGGTCTATAACTTTAAAAAAGAATTCTTTAGTAAGAAGATAAACCTCATAATATCCTGGAGCTCGTCTTGAAAAACGAGAATAAGAATAATTTCTTGGTTTGAAATACTGAATTTTGGACCGTGTTCGCAAAAAAGAACGCCATACACTACTAAACAATTTTTCATGCAAATGTCTTGAATAGATTTGAGGGAACTTCAAATTATTTCCTTCCCAGGGTTCACCGTATCAGCAGAGGAAGTGCTGACATCTTTTTAAACCACTTGAATAGATTAAGGAAGAACGTTACGAAGGAAGCAACTGTTTCTTTCGTGTGTGTGACTTCATCGCAATAAAGTGCACACATCGTTGCAATTTACAGCTCCGTCAGAAGAATAGAATAGAGCTAAAAACAAAAATTTAAGGTTGGTTTATTTATAATTATTTTAATAGTTCCGTCCAAATATAAAATAATACAATTTGCTTGCTATTTTTCTCTCGTTCGGATGACCTTAGTAATGTAGAGTATTCTGCAAGGAGATTTTAACATTTTCTTACGTTTTGTTGACGGTAGGTTGTAATTTGACATAAAAAAATTCATCATATTTACATAATTATTATTGTTTTTATTAAAAGTCGCGTAATTTATTACGGTCTTCAGCGACTTTTTACACTGTTTCTTTACATTTCTCTGTCGGGGAAATAATTTGTGTGTGTGTGTGTGTGGGAGTAAGGGGGATTCTTGATATGAACCCGATACCTCTGTGATGAGGCAGTGACACTACACCACAGGAGTTTATGATTTCTTGATATGTTTAATCCCAAAGCACGCGGGGACTAGTTTTGACGTCGTTTGAGGCATAAATTCATTGGTTAGGTTTGTATGTGATAGTAAATTATTCACATTCAGACCAAGGGTTTTACTCTGACAAATTACTCCTAAAAATTAGTAAGTAGTACTGAATATTCTCATTCAGGACAAAAGCGTTAATAATTAATGTTTACTTTCGGTCTTATCGCACAGTTCTGAATAAATATTTTTCATGTAATTTCAATTAAACTAATGATAAAAAATATGTACTATAAAAATATATATCTACAGTGAATTTATTGTGTTATCTTTCTGTGGTACGTTATCATTTGATCAAATACAATTGTTTAAAAATATACAATTTTAAGTAATTTTTAAGTCTAAATCTTTTTTTTGGTTTCATCAAACGACACAAAGACCCTATTATTACATTTTCTACTACAAATGTTGTTTACAATATTAATTGTTCAAATTGTGAATTTTGTTATATCGGCCAAAAAGGAAGAAAATTAAATAATAGGATTAAGGAGCATAAATCTAATTTCAAACTGTCAACATTGTATCAAATTTAATCACTGTTTGGACTTTTACAACTCCTCCATTTTAGACAGAAAAATTATTGTAAATGATTCATTTCTGAAATTCTGTATATTAAAATTCTGCTTAATACTGTTAAAATTAAGCACGGCACAAAAAGACTTCATAAGTTATATAATGTTTTATTTTAAATTCATCGACTTTTGTATATTTACCCTTGATTCTGTTCCTTGTTCGATTACGCCGATAGAAAAAGACGCTAATCCGCGTCAAAAAGTACATTTTTAAATTCAAATTTACTTTTTTTTTTCTCTTTTTTAAGTTTGTCTGTATCAAGGTTATTTTTAGTAATATTATCAATAGTGTTAAATCTTAACGAGGTTGTATAATCTTTAGATTTCCATAAAAGCTTCATTTCAATTACACACACTTATATATTCATTGAAATAATTGCATAATTCTATCTACTTTCGGTCTTATCGCTTAGTTCTGAAGAAATAAAGTTCATGTAATTGCAAACAAATAAAAACGACCTGAATTGTGTTACACCAGAGACAGGAAATTAATAAAATAATTATCAATATCAGTTGACAATAAATTAAATTGGGAAAATCATGTTAACGTCTGTACAAAGCAATTCATCTGTCACTTAAGCCATTGTGAATTTTGAGATACAAACATAGGAGAAAATAGATACATAACACTCTTCAAAAGCATACTGTATAAAATTTTGGTGTAATTGTTCTCGTACAAAATTTTCATTTGGAAAATAAAGGTGAAAAAAAAATTATATGACATGTTAAGAAACAAGTCACTTATACTATTCTGATAAACAACAGTTTTAGATCGCTCTGGCACAATCAGTGCTATATTATAGCTACACCACTGTGACCAAAAAGTAAGATGAATTTATTTATAAAATATAAATTATTTATTTATTCTTCCAAATCAACTTCATCCTCTTCAAAGTAATCCCCGTCCGATAAAACGCACTTTTTCCAATGCTTTTTCCAGTCCTCGAAACAGTCGGAATAGTCTTTTTCCGGTATAGCCTTCAAGACCTTCTTCGATTCGGTTTTTATCTCCTTAATCGTGTCCAAACGGCGTCCCAGCATTGGCCTTTTGAGTTTGCTGAATAGCCAGAAGTCGCACGGAGCCAAATCAGGCAAATACGCTGGTTGCGGAACGATATGAGTCGAGTTTTTGGCAAAAAAGTCGCGAAGAACCAATGCAGTATGACATGGTGCATTATCGTGATGAAGGAACCAAGAGTTGTTCGCCCATAATTCCGGCCGTTTCAGACGAATAGCTTCACGCAAACGACGCATAACGCTCAAATAATATTCTTTGTTGACAGTTTGGCCCGGCGGAAGGAATTCATAGTGCACCACACCACGATAATAAAAGAAAACTGTCAACATGACATTGATTTTCGATCGAATTTGCCGTGGTCTTTTCGGTCTTGCTTCACATTTAGCTCGATATTCGCTGGATTGGTCGGTGGTTTCAGGGTCGTTTGCGTAAATCCAAGTCTCGTCTTCAGTAATGATGCATTTCAAGTGTCCTGATAGTCGGACAGCAAAGTTTCACACACATCAACGCGACGCGTTCTTCCCAAAAAATTGAGTTATTTTGGCACCAATCGAGACTTGACGCGTTCGAGACACAAAACATTCTTAAAAATGGTTTGGGCTGAGCCAAATGATATTCCAACACTATCAGCGAGATCTCCAATTGTCCATCGACGATTTTCAAGCACCAAATCTTTGATTTTTTGGACGTGGCCCACCTCGGTAGACGTTGATGGTCGTCCAGAGCGCGGTTTGTCTTCAACGCGTTCTCGGCTCTCTTTGAACTCGTTGTACCACTTATAAACGTTTTTTGTGCCTTAATTTGATCACCAAAGGCCTTCCGCAACATTTTTAACGTGTCCGCACAAGCATATTCGTTCCGCAAACAAAATTTGATGCAAATTCTTTGCTCAACAAAATCACCCATTGCAAAAATCGAAAAATTCACTTTTGGTTGTTTACTATGTAACTCGGAGATAATTAAACCTTTTAACAAACAGACGCTTGGCAAATATTATAGACACTCCTACCAACCTAGGAGAAAATTTTTACCTGCCTTCCTCATACCCGGGAGTTTTAAATGACAATTTCACCGTACTTTTTGATCACAGTGGTATCTTATATATTCTGGCAGGTCGCTACCGTACAGCAGCAGAAATGCTAAGCTAGTATTGTTTATTTACAAAGTTTCTGGCAGAAACGGAATTGGCGAATCTCACATGATTGATGACTGTCAGAAATTTGAGTGTTGTTTTATAGTCAAGTGAAAAGTGTATCTTGAGTTAATTAATTGCCATAGTAGCCGTTGTAATGTAAGAATGTTGCAAGGATTTTTCAGTTCCTAACATGTTTGTATAATAATTTTGATTACTATTTATAATCAGAATTTTTTTTTATATTCGAAAATTCTTCTCAAAAAATTATGTTCAGTAGAACACTAACAAATTGTTACGAGTTGATAGCTAAATAATGTGCCCAGATAAAATAGAGCATTCGCAACTAGTAAGTGTGCCCTTCATGGTGAATATTACTATTCGTCAATTCAGATATGTTTTGAAACGTGTTCAAACCACAATCTGGTGGTATCGTCCGTAGCCGACTCGTGACATTCAGTTAAAAAAATTAGACTAATTTAGTTCGAATGAGTTTTAATACACGATGACAGTTATTATACAGTATAATATTTGTCATCATTACAGCGCAATATCATATTATTTTCTAGTCTCGTGAAGGTTTTTCAGATCTTAACAGACCGTGAGTACTGACATCTCTTGGAGAGAGACCGAAGCGTGCCACGCAGATAAGAGGAGGTATGCAATTAAAGTGCTGTAACGAGTCGTTGTTTGCTTAGAGGTCTTAATACTTGAATAATATTTTTTTTGTGTTATGTTAAGTTGTAAAAGAAAATACGAGTAATAAATATAGTAATTAAATATGTCATCATTCAAACGCAGGCTGTGGGACAAAGAGCGAAGTTTTGTTGTTCTCTTAAATCTATTTACTATTTGTAATCTTTTTTTCCTCCCCTTATAACTTCTAGGGCTCAATTCACAGAAAGGAAAACTTGCAAATTATTGTCTCTGAATAAAAGTCGACCTTTACAATTTACTACGCCAAAAAATTATTGCGTACGTAACAAAACAAGCGATAAAGTGTAGAATTCAAATAATCGTAGAAAAATTTATTATTATGCTGTCCGGAAGAAGAACAGTATCAAAATGATATAAATTATTTATTACTATTTCATGGCTTGTACAATATGATTATTTGTTTCCTGTCAATATATAAATGTAGGGAAAATATGAGGATAAAATGTGACCATTTCAGTCAAGGAATTTCTCATTACCTCTTCACTATCAATTATTCAGCATATATTTAAAGAGTATAAAGTGTTTAAGCATTATCTTTTCCAAGAACTTGACGGTCATCCACATTGTATTCTCAACACTGTAACAGCATAGGTAGAGTTATGCCTGGCATGTGATGCAATGAAAGCCCTAAACTAGACCTGTTCCAATGGGAATAGATGACAACCATTTCCGTATGCTGAACTACTGCGAGTCAGGAAGGTAGAGGAAAGTAGCCAAGGGTTAACTAAGGCCATTGGGCTGTAGGCTAAGTATCCTACCCGGCATTTGCCTAAAAGTTATGCAGGACAAATCCTAGAAAAACTGCATCATCAGGTAGTTTGGACATTGGGTACTTGTCCCACGCCCTTCCGATGGCGGGAGAAAGGGTTTGCTGTGGGGTCGCAGCTTTCCCCTCGCCGTGCCTTGACTAGTTTAGGAGGCAGCTGACCGACTATTTCAATAGGAATAGCGGACAACTCTTACTGTTTACCCAAAGTCTGCGACTCCGGAACATACACCTCTCAAAACAGGCCGAGGTACCTCGGCATGTGGGAACCTTAGTTCAAGAAAACCGAGAGATGTGAAGGCATCCCTAAAGGTAACATCCTCCAGAGCTCTCTGGGAAACATTGCTCATAAAATATATAATCGGTTTGCAATAGCTCAATTGCGAGGTAGATAAATAAATAATGAATGCTGAAATCTACATCTTGACATAGCAGCTACTGAACGGTGCTTGGGATTTGATATGGTGATCTGTGACGTCTCCGTCTTTCCATAAAAGATTGTCTGTCACGCAGTAACTCCACTGATATTAAAATTTTAGCTTTAAGAGCAGAAGAAAAACTTTCAATGGAAGCTCAATATTCGTTAATTCAGATGGCAAGAACACCACGTACCAAGTGTTGGTTTTTAAGTTCGATTCCCGGTCCGGTTGAGATTTCTCCGTGCTGTTGTTTAAAAGTTTAAATTAACATAGTTGGAAATGTATTAAGTGTTCCACGTAAGTTGATATACATTGAATCTAAGGATTTCGGATTAGATACAATGAAGTGTAGAAACTGTATTTAAATGGGTGTGGTTGCCTCTACACACTAACCTCCTCCCTCGTTTATATATGCTACTTACAGAATCGTAATCGTCTTCGCCTTGGGTGTAGTCTTCTGCTCATTAGCTTATGCCGTGACACATCCTAGTAATACTTAATTCAGTAAGCAGTACTACTACTGCATATTGAGTAACAAACATCTCTTTAAAAAAAAATAACCGATTTGGTTGGGTTATGCTACCTTAATTACATCAACTACGCTGGATATGAGAAATATTTCACAAGAACTAACACGGAACAAATAATAGTATAGTATTATTTATTTTAAAAAATTAATAATATAATGGAAAAGAATATGACGTTGAAATCTGTTCGAATTATATATACAAGGCAATCATCATCGTGTTGTTCTGCTACTCGAGAAAGGCAATTATGGGTTTACGAATGACAGAATGAACTCAAGGAATGACCGAACGATTTTTTTATAAATTTATTTCAATAGTATGCGGATTCTTGAAACTTATTCGAATTGAGTCAGATCATCATCATTGAGTATTCCGCCAAATGGCAGGTTCCTAGTGCCACAACTGCTTCCTACTACTTCTGATCTCTGCTTTCCTCTAACTTAATTGTATAGACCAACTTCAATCTTATTCTCTCCCTCTTCTTCATCCTTCCAATGATGCTTGATTAGAACGTATTCAGACGATAAAACGAATATATTGGCTAGAAATATTATCTGAATATTTAGAAAATATCAAATACTCATCTTGAAATAATTCTAATCACAGGAAGAACTTTCGTAAATTTAGTCTACGAGAAATAGAAATTAAAGCTGCGAAAGTTTAATAACCTGCCTATTGTTTCCAGCTTGAATTTTCATTGTGATTTCTTTCTGGAAATGACGATATTATTTGTCATTTTGATGTATTATTTTGGTTGTTGAAATAAATTACAATAAGGAAAAACTAAATTAAATTATAAGTTAACTGACCAAATTCATATTTTATAGTCGTATATTTCGTTTAATTTTTTTTTTACAAAATGTATACTTTCCAGATGGATAACTTGTGGATGAAACTTAACACAGGACGTTAAGATGAAAATATGAATATATATATATATATATATATATATATATATATATATATATATATATATATTAAACTCTTTGAAAAACGATGGAAAAATCAAGATAGAAATAGAACTCAATTAATGATGGAAAAGGATGAAATTAAATGCATTATCATAATAACAAAAGCAGCAGGAAAATCATAAATTCATTTCTCGAAAAATGTCTTTCGCAAACTAGATTGTATGCACAAATATAAACTCCTTGAGGATGAATATGGAAACGTATTAGTAAAACTACGAGTATGTTTCGAAACGTGAGAAATTTATTGTAAAATTGTGCACTTTTTATGTTTCTCAGCTGGCCCAGGTTTATTTCTGCAACTGAGTCGCGTTAATTCATTTCACCTAGTATTAATTAATTGATTCTATATCACTTCAGATTATAAAATAATTCTTTCACGTCATTACAGATGCATTTTTTATATATAAAAGAAAACTATTTTTGGATGCTTGTATCATTTATACTAATTTGGCGTAGAAGCAATTAGTCACAAACCTCAAACTTCAACGAAAGCTGATAGAGGAAATAATGGGGTCTTTCCAGAAGTTCTACGTATATAAAAGGTTCTAATTTCATAACTATTTCGTCATTTCTCTGAACGACCAGAAAGAACGTAAATCAAGGTTGTGCGATGACGTTTGGAATTAAATTGACCGCGACTCCAACATGACCCTAAGCACTTGGAAGCAGCGGCGTGCGAATGTGACCCCTGGCTACAGCTCTTTATCTGCGTGGGCGTTCCTCCGCTTCCTGCCCCGCCCTGGACGCATCCTCTGGGCACAAACCCAACGCAGGGCCAGCTTAATTCATCTTCACATTAGTTTTCAATGTCGTGTTCGAAAAATTACACAGCTTAAAGGTGAGACAGCAGTACAGATTTCATATTATTGATTTCTAAATTGGCTTGTAAATTATTTACCGATATCAATTCAAAGGCCGGCGTTGATCGAATAACGAGAAATTGATATCAATTATTAACAAATCAGATACATTTGGATTCAGAACTGCTGTAAAACTTAGAAGTGAAAGTGGTTGTCCTGCCAAAAAAGGATAGGAGAAAGATTGGAAAGTTTTGCGGAATTCTCAATGCTAACACAAATAAACAGAAGTAAGGATTGAATTTATAAATATGTTCGCTCCTACAAAATTAAGCAAGCACGTCAATTCCCGGGTGTAAGCAAATACTCGTTTATGATCTTCCTATAAATGTAATCACAGCGTAACTGTAAAATATAAAATCTTTGAAGTAACAAACTTAGGAAATTATTTTAATAATAATAAATTGGAAATTAAATTAAATTATATTCAGGGTGCTGGTAAATTCCCCTTACCGGTAGGATCCCATCTTCAAGAACGTCCCATTTCCCTGGTACAACCATTTCAAATCGCACTTCCATCCAAACTAACGAGTCTCGTCTTCATGATCTTCCTCCGAGCATTGGGCGTGTTGTTGGATGCTGTACCATTGAATATTCGTCAAGACATGTGGTTTCAGCAAGACGGCGGAGCGTCCCGTCGCTTTTCACTTGATGTTCGGAAACATCTGGACCGACGATTTCGAGGTAGTCCACGATCACAGAATTTGACTACCTTGGACTTGATTTACGAGACTTCTGTAGAAATAGAGGAAGATCTGCTGACAAGAGTTGTGGTCGCTGCACGACTCATTGAAGAGACACCAGGTTTGATGGAACGAGTTTACCTAAACATCATCCGTAGGTACAATGTGTTGAACGACGTTACTAGTAGCCACATTGAACCTGCGTTGTAGTGGATCATAATGCTAACCGTGATTCAAAAAAGACAAAAATCTGATTAAGTTTCCTTTTTGTTTCTTTGGCATTATTACCTAATGAATTGAATTGTGTGAAAAGGGATGTACTGAATCGCGCCTAAATAAATCACCTGATGTAGTGTAGTGGTCAGCGTCATTGCCTCACACCACAGATGTCCCAGGTTGGAATCCCGGCGAGGACTTGGATGTTGTGTTTGGGTTTCCAGTATCATAAACATAGAAGTTTCACTGCCAACGTCAGTAAAATTAAAGGACACCTCTGTTCCTAAGCCAGCACATTGACCTATACAATATTCAATTCCGATTGTCAATTAAAAAGTATAGAAAAAAACAAACCCGAAGTGGTGGCGTTTTTACCTGTTTTCAAATGTTTGTACCACGGATTCAAAATATGATATATTCTGTACCCTCTAACAACACCAAACAGTTTTCGAGCATCATGTAACATTGCCAATATTGAAAATTACACCGATTGTATCCACTAACCATTATTTTCAGTGTTATTGTCAGAATGAATTCTCAACTGCACAGGTTGTTTTCCATTACCTTCCTGCGAAACGTCTCAACTCTGTTACTCGAAGTTGCTGGAACTTATACTTCAGGAGAAAATACTGGTTCATACTACTCCTAAACCTCGTGTGCGAGACGGACGGATTTTTAAACTCTACTTGAAGAAGTATCAGTCATTGTATGACGAATTTTGAGTCTGACTAGCCTGAATAAACACTTTTTGAATTTTAATCTTCGTATAAACAGTTTTGACGTCCTCCGCTAGGTTTTGAATGGATTTACATAATTATTCGCCACGTATTCCCTTCATGTAGTGGCCGCCTCCAAAACCAATCAACTTCCGTATTTTTCACGATTATTCCTACTTGCGTTCACGATTTTGGCATGCCCGAGTTTTAGCAGTAGCCTTTAACTGTTTCGCATTCTTCTAACGGTCCAGGATACGGATTATCGCTGGGAAGTTGTGCAGTTGTTGTTTTAAAGTCGAGCTTCTAAGCGATCAGAGAACTCCGTTTATGGCCCCTAATTCCAGCTCTTAGCGTGCAGGTTTACCCTGCTTATCATTTTCGAGCATCTGCAGCTGTTTCTTGGAACGTCACACTACAACGGCATGGTGCTTTGCAATAGTTTTACAAATATTTTGTGAATTACACTAATTTTTTTATTATACAATAATGTAATAAGTAATCATTCTTATTATCATATTTTTACATTTTAAAGATTTTGTAAATAAAGAAACACAAGAATTCGAAATATTTAAATTAAAAACACTTTTAAATGCCCGGCTGCAATAACTTATAAAATATTTGGAGTTACGACCTTCATCGATTCCTGATGTTGATCTCTCAGTCGCATTCTGTGTTCAGTTTTGATGACATTTACGTATTTTGAATTGGGCCTCTTCGCACGTGTATCCAAAATAGTTATTTAAGATTAAAAAAATTTCCACATATGTAGATCTTTATACTTTCTTATAAATTTCCGTAAAGTCATATTTAAGATATTAACCTTATATTACGTTATATTTTATATTTTATTTCATATTTTAATTCATAGTTTAATTTATAAGCAAATAGTTATGTAACTCGTTCGACATTTAATTTATTTACTACTAAAAACAAATCTGGCCATATTAAAAATTCGTCTGATTAAAAAAAATGATTTTAAATTCTCCGGAAACAGTAAAAAAAGTGATCTTGTTTATTTATTTTGTATATTTACTATATACACTTGGCCAGAGCAGCTAACAGTTATAAAATACTCTATTGTAGAGATCCACATGCTTAATTAACTTGTAATCACAAATGAATTTAAATTTGCTTCATATTCTTCAATTATGTAGTTCATATTTTAGCCAATAATTACAGGAGCATTGTCATGGTTGCAACTTTTCATAACATGGTTACAACAATATCATTTATCTTGTGTCGGTGTATAATATGGTTTCGTCCAAGCTTCTTCTATCAATTATGCGCAGTCTTTGTAAAGTTTCACACAATCGGGCGACTTTAAGGGACTGATGCTGTTACTACTGTTTTTTTTCCCGTGAAACATATTGAAACAAAATTGTTTACACTAAAATACATAAGGTTTCTATTGATACTTAAACGAAAGGATAATTTTTATTAATAATCTTAATGAAAATGAAATATTTGAATTTCTAATAAAAATATCATAAAAATCTGACGATGTCACTGAGTAAATTACAGTGCATTACTCGTTAGAGACCCTGTGTAATGGAAGGAGCTCTTTTCATTTATAATTGGCAATAATTGAAGAATAAAGCCGTTCGAACTGAAGGTTCGAGAACTTTACCTTACACCTTCGAAAAACATAAGAATTTCTTGTTCATTGCTCTTTTTTTTAGGGCAGCAGCCTACATGAGGGTAATCCACGTTGGGCAACTCCCCTTTAATAGCATAGGAAGCGATTTGAAAGGGGGGATGCGGAAGGGTAGAGGAAGGTAGCCAAGGGTTAACTAGGGCCCTCGGGCTATTGTTTAAGGGTCCTACCCGGTAATTCGCCTAAAAGTGATGCAGGGAAAACCCTAGAAAAACCTGCATCAGGTAGGTCGGGCATTTGGTGCTTGTCCCACGCCCTTCCGATGGCGGGAGAGGGGTTAGCTGTGGGGTCTCAGCATTCCCCTCTCCGTACCTTGACCAGTTTAGGAAGCAGCTGGCCGACTATTCCAATAGGGATAGCGGACAACTCTTACCGTATGCCAAGGTCTGCGACCCCAGAACAGGCCGAGGTGCCTCAGCATGTGGGAACCTTAGTTCAAAAACCAGAGAGATGTGAAGGCATCCCCAAAGGTAGTCTCCGCCAGAGTCTCTAGGAACGTTTCCCTTGTTCATTGGTTTTTACGAAGGATTATTTAATTATTAATGTTCTATTGCCAGCATGAGAGTAAGATATTTATTGCTTGAATCCAAAATTTACGTTCGTTCATTACGTTTATATATAAGCATCAAGATTTCTTTCGTCACTGGTTATATGTAGAAAAAAAAAAGATAAACGCCAAGAGACAGTAACAATGTTTACGTAATCAGGCAAGGGAAAAATCAAGTTCTTAGCAACCAAATAAAATATGATTGTGGTGCGCAATAAATTGTAGTAAATAAATCACAGAACAATATGTTTCTTAATCTGATAATTAACAACAATTCGAGTCGAGAATGGGTGCGGTTCTCTTTCAGAGACATCTCGAGATATACAGATACAGACAGAATCGGAGTGATAACTCCAGAAAACTGAAACAATTGAGGTGCAGATTTTATCTATATTTAATCGAATGACTCAAGACGAATAATTATGAGATCTGAATTGCTGATTAATTACATAAAAACCGCCGACAGTAGTCAATTATAATTGGTCTCGTTATAGTGGGGAGAAAAACTGGTTTCGTTAGTCTCTGATTCCGATAAGGTTATATGGACTATTATTGGACAGATCTCGTCACGGAGAAGTATTTCAAAAAGCACAATTTTTAAAAAGAAAATGTTTAGCTTTACAGTTTTAAAGTAGGTAAATAAATGCCATTAATGGATATTAAATCCGGAAGTTTATGTCGCTGACGAGAAAAATTATTTACTTCGAATCATAAGCGACTTCGCGTAGAATTTGACGTGAACTTTTTTAAAGGCACTTAAATTGTATCATTGCATTCAAAATATTTAGTTCGACATTTTCGAAAAGTTTTCAACGCCGGCAGTTCTGATAGAATGCGAAGTTGAATACAATATATTTTTACTAACAAAGTTGTAACAATATTCAGAAACGTTTTACAACAAATAGGTTCTCACTTGCACAACATTCACACAACCGAATGAGCAACAATAATTTCTTAACCACGATATTTTCAGAAAAATACAGGGAAATGAAAGCAATTAAATTTGTAAACACAAGGAAAATACCAATGAATTGTATATCTTGAAAGTCTTTAGGAAAATTTATTCACGCTTTCTAGGAATTATTCGTATAACAACGTGACATAATAATACTTGCAAATATATGGCTATTTAGTGCGAAAATAAGAGTAACGACACTTTCAAATATTCAGAAAAATTTAATACTACATTTGAAAGAATGGTTTAGCAGTTTCATTTCTCGTAGTAGCTTGCCTGGTCCTTTCGCCGAAAATTATTATTAAGGTCTTGATCAGGATAAGGATAGATTAGAATCACACTAAAACGAAATCCATTTAGATAACATGGTTTTCAGCGTTTTCATCTTAAAGAAGAATACCGCCGGAGATACGAATATCTGTCAACTTTATAATGTTGGATTAAAGTCGAGTCGTTAAAAACGGTGATAAGGAAAGACTCACAGCACCATAAAAGTTCATCAGTCGCAAGAAAACGAATGCTAGTATTGTTAAATAAAGAATCAGTCTTCATTTGAACACAGTTTTCGTGTAAGTAACCTTAACATTTTTTCCTCTTATTTTTGAAGACACTGAATCAGAATAAATGAATAATTATGCTGACAGCGTGATTTGAATTGAGAAAGTGATACGACTACCATGCATATAAAACATGTTAATTAAAACCACAATATCATATTAGGAGTATTTCAGGGACCAAACAGTTGCGAAAATATAACCAGGAAACTAAAACGAAATTTTAGATTGACAACACTGACTTCATTTTCAGAGAACAAAGAGTCTGAATCTAGAATGTTGTTTTATGTCGAATTCAAGGCTGATTACAGTTAAATATGCTTAATTAAGTTTCAATTAAATTATTTGTATCTTTATGATCTGATTATGATTTTTTCAAATTTTAATGAATGATATGTTTTTCTATTAAATGTGACACTGGCCCACGTTTCAATGACTCGTTTAATATTTATCTCGTTTTCCCAGACTGCAAACACAATAATTACTTATCGTGATTTTACTAATTTCTATTCTAGTCCTTTCCTCTGTAAGAACTCACATACATATATAGATATTTTTGTTTATTCCGTGTAATGTACTGCTTTTTTTTTACTTTTAATCACTCTCCTTCCGGAATAAGAAATTGATAAAATGTTATCAATGTTAATAATTTTCTCTGGTTAATAATATTCTATTATCAACCATAATGAAGTTCAAAAATAATATGAATAAGAAAGTTTGAGTATTTTCACTTGTATTGTTCTCGTAACGGTTTCAGTCAACAGAAGTTTCAATGCGCTGTGGTAACAGTCTTTTCGATCAGATAAACACAGAAATTATCTACAGTGCTTGAATTTTATCTTTCGTAGAACAAAATGCATATTGTTTTACATGACGGAACCAGTTGATAAGATATATTAAGTAACTTGGTTCAATGTCTAATAATTAGTCATGAAATAAATTCTCAGAGGATGTTTGTTTTATAAACAAATTTTTAAAGACTGAAATTCATTTGTTTGATCAATTACCGTATATAAATGTTTCGTTGAAGTCGAAAACAATAGCCCATTAAAACATAGAGAATCATCCTATTACTATTAATTTTTGAGTGACGTTTGTAATTGCAATAAAAAGTCTAGAAACTCTTATTTTTTTACTGTCAAGAACAATCAGTTTTCAACATTACATTCCAAAAGAATTGATTCAGACTGAAGGTCTGTTACTCTCGTAGCGGAATTCGATTTTTATTTATTTATTTCTTAATAGTTCGCGCCGATTAAGTCGTGTGTGCCACTTATGGCTATGAAGAAAGCTACTTGAGTGACTTTTCCTTCTATTTTATCTGTATTCATTGTTTCACAAATCACCTATATTTGCAAAATTCATTTTTATTTGCACAATTCATTCATTGCACTTTATTGGCTGAACGTGCTAGAGATGGTCAAACGTCGACTTTTAAATGGTAAGTTCTGTATCCCGGCAACTATCTTATTTTAGTAAAAATATTTTATTTTATAAGAATCCATGTCCGATATACGAATGCAACTGAATGCAGTGTTTTTCCTGCTCTGATTTTTTGTACCTCGTCATAAACAACGTTATTAACGAACGATTTCTCGTAAGTTCAGTTGTTTATATATTTTGAGTGGTTAAAAAATAAGTTTCTTGATATAGAAATGTTTCCCTAAATAACGCCCTTTTTTACCAATGACAATAGAAGGAAGACTGGGTATCGAATCTGAATTTCTGTTTCCCTCATTACTTCAAATTATTCAGGTGTATGCTGGGACATGGTCTGAATATAGTTTTCCATCCCTGTTTCTTACAACTGGACAAGCAAAATATAGTAATATTTGAACGTGGCCATGTGATGCTCCAAATTCTGACACCTCAAGAACGGTTATCATTTGAGTATTGGACGAAACACAACACTGTATAGAAATATATACAAAAGTTATTTGCATAATAATTTAATTAACGTTTTTTCTCTTAAGATTCAAGATGCAGATAAAAGTGAAGGTCAATAAGTTATTACAAAATCTAAGATAAGGTATTAGTAATATCTAAATATGTTTTAATGAGAAGTACCATCTGTCAAATTTTCAGCCATATCTTCCTTTCTTATGCGCTTATCGTTCTTAAAAATATAAATGTACTCTTTATTTTCTTTACGTTGGGCGATTTTTTTTATTATTTTTGCTTCCTATAATTAATTTCGTATTTTCGTATTTTAAATTTAAATTAAGTAAACACAATTCAGTATTAGTTTGATATTAGGTTTATCCTTTTTTAAGTTATATATTATAGTCTTTATTTTGGTAACTTTATGACTATAATTTATTTTGTTGAAAAAAACTTACTTTTTGTGAGGATTGGAAAAGTCGGAGTAACAGCTTACAAAGTGTAACGAAGTGAAGGGAAATTATGTTGAGAGATAACAATGAATTAATCCAAAATAATTCGTTTTTCTATTATTTTGTAAGTATTGAACTACCTTCGAAGAAGAAGGGTTACACTTTATGAAAACTTTAAAAGTTAATTATAATAACTAACTATAAAATAGGTCTAACTATTCTTCCGAATTAAATACAAATATACAAATGTATGCTACAAATCAAGGATTTCAAAGAAAATGGTAATATACCAGGAATTTTAATATCTATGGGTGAATTCTTTTTTTAAAAAAAAATATCAAAAACATCAGCAGAGAACTATCATTATCATTCTATTTTATCCGGTCTCACAATCGTAGCCTATATATTTAACATACAGATATGATTTAATAAAATATATAACGAATACTTAACGAAACGTAACCAATGATTTGTGCCTCACTATCATTTCTAGATCTATTGTATCTACATATCAGGGCGTAGTACATATCGATATTGTTGTTGTTATTAAGTCTATGTGTTGAAAAATGCTCTTATCAGGCCTTGTTTTTTATTTTTTTTGTGAATTGTTTCTATTTACGATTTGAAGTACATACATGTGGTTATTTTGCGATATACGGAAACATACTCTAAACCGTTTCAGAGCGAAAAATAAAATTACGTACTAAATACTTCCATATTTTTATAACGAGTGAAGTATATTCGAGAATTGTTGATTCACAAGCCACTCTCATTGGTAGCTAAGACAGATATGATACAATACAACGTTTGAAAAGCCACCTACGCATTTCAGCGTTCCCAGAGTGATAAACAGAATCTTTCTTTTATCAAAGTGTCTTTAACAGCCTCAAAAGGCCCTTAATAGCTCACTGAAAACATGCATGAGAATCAGTGACATTGAGTGGCGATCCACGTGGCCTATCACTGATAGATATCTGATATTAATCAGGATGGCCGTGTGCCCACTTGCATGAAGAGAAGAAATACTGCGAAGAGCTGCGGCGAGCAAACAATAATTTGCAAAATATAAAATTCAGCTTATGCAATTTCTTGATAATTTCGAAACTGAGACCACAATAGAAAATCACGTACTATTTACTGGCAAGTCCGTAATATTTAGTACGAGGCCCGGTCATGTTAGCTCCAACTGCGAGTTGAGAACAGAGCAGGCTTTATACTCGGCTAATTAAACATCGTGTCCATCACACCCAAAAGGAAAGCGCCTTGTAATAAGAGTACAGCATAGAAGGCATTAAAATGCCCGCTAGAAGTGTCGAAATAAATCTCATGAAACCAAGTGTCGCAGTTCATGTGACAGGCCGTATAACACCTTGGAACGTAATGACGTATCTGTACTGTTGGGAAATGATAAATTTGATTTTTTAACATGATCCAGCACAGTTCTCAGTTTCGAATTGTAGATTAGCGCGTATCACATTTTAATGAAAATTAAATGTGAATCACAAAGGCAGATTTTGGAATCATCACAAAGAATGGTAACGTCCTACTATACAGGGTGTAACAAAATTAGACACTAAATTTTCAGGAATGTATTCCTCATATATAAAAATGTTTTACAGCATGAATCCGGAAACGCATAATTACAGATTTATCCGAACCTCCGTATCTGATCGGTTTGTACGGGAGTTCTAATGACTGGTTGGAGCGTTCTGTTCACAAATCAAGTGAACTATTCAAAGTAACCTAACTTTTACTGAATACAGCCAGGTTCTTCGCATTGAGTTTCGAACACGATTTCAATTCCTGGTGTAGTGTGAACTGTCTGACAGGCTGCTACATGTACAGACGGCTTAGTATGTTATCTAGAGCAATTGTATACTTCAAACACTTTAGATGTCCCCAGAGATAAAAGTCCATTGGGTTTAAGTCTGGGGAACGTGGTGACCAAGCAATTGGTCCGCCTCAACCAATTCAGCGACGAGAAAATGTGCATTAAGGTAAACCACTGAAAACAGATTCATAGAAACCGATTAGATACGGGTTAGTAACTTAGACGTGTCGGGTAATTATTTGCGGGCGCTAAAAAGTATTCACGTCAACATCAATTTTATTCGCTAAATGTTTCCTCATGTAATAATTGTAAAGAAAGCCTCGAATTTTATTCCAGATAATAAAGCGTGTCGTCATGGACTGACATTCATAAAAGTTCGGATAACTCTGTAATTATGCATTTACAAACGTATGTTGTAGTACCTCTCTCAATTAGAGGAATCTATTTCCGAAATTTTTATGTCGCGTTTTGTTACTCCCTGTATATCGACTGATTCTTCTTTCTAAACACTTCAAAATATTCTGCCTTCAGTGAATGGTAAACGTATACTGACCTCAAAGTAAAACATAAATCCGCCGAGTTTTGCCTGTTCTCCGAAGATAGGTTTAAATTTAACTTATTTAATCACTGTTTAAGTTACTCATATTTCCGGAAGCACAATATTTTGAAATCATGAACGTGACTAATATAGTTTCCTCGATATAAGTTGTAATCTAGATGTTTCTCATTATGACTCAAAAGCTAACATGACTGACTCTTTTTGTACTTCCTAATAAATATGGGCAACATAATTCCCATATCAAATAATTCAATATAGTAGATGCGTTTATCGTCGAGAAAATATTGTACTTGATACACATTCAAGACCTGTGAAATATAAGCTAATCAGTTAAGTGTCCCTTATCAGAGTCATACTTGGTCAATTTTCGTTGTTTGTGAAAAAATCCGATGGTTTCGTAAATTTTTCTCAGAACAATAATGAAGTTTCCTCATATATTGTTTGATATGTACTGGAAAGCTTGAAGTATTGAGGTTTTAAGATAGAGCGAATATATAGATTTTGGAAGGGACTGTCACCCAAACTTCGTTACAAATGCTTGTTTCAAACTGTGTCGACAATACTGTGTTTCATTCACATTTCGTTCCGACTCATTTTTCTTGAACAGGGCCTGTAGGAGGCCTGAGGTGTCACTGAACATTCTTATTGCACTTCTACGAAGCAATTTTCAGAACAGGACGTCATCTTTAACAAACCAGGTGCTTATTGCATATTGCACAAAGTTCTAACCTTTTTTGTTAGGACCACAATTCGTTGTATTTTTCAGTCGTGGGCAGTATCTATCCTGCACAGCAGCTATTGATACATTTTACAAACTATAACTCAAATTGGGCACTGGAAGTTGCACAAAAAAGACTACCTGCCAATTTTTGTTTAAACGTGTGGTACGTACACGTCAAATTCCCAGACCTTTATATTGGTTACTGTTCTCTTTCATGGCAGCAAAATCAGTTAGCAAATAATTTCTATGGCGGACAGAATAATCGTGAATCGACCTACAATGTCCGGAATTCTCTGTCATGGACAATACCTGAGGTCAGAAGACTTTTTAACTGTTTTGACGATTAGTTTTCCCGACAGTATTCTGTGCAACGCACAAGGATATTCAACCGGAAAAGCAAAATTATTGTCTTTTAGATGAAATCGTAGAAGAATTAAATAAAAAACATTATCCAATAGGTACATTTTGGGACTTCAATGCAGAATTTATTTGTTTTGATCATCACATTTTGTTGGAAAAGATATAATATTCTGGTTTACTAGAACTTTCTCTTCAGTGTTTCAATATTACCTACAAAATATAATGCAGAGAGTGGTCTTAGAAGATTCCCAAAATGTGTGAATCGTATTGGAGAATTATTAAGGCTGGAGTCCCCTAAGGTTCAGTATTAGGGCCTCTATTGTTCCTTTTTTGTCTTCCAAATTATTGTATTTTTCATTCGTCCCTAGTATATTAGTAAAAATATTAAGGGGTGTCTTAGAAACTAACTATAATTTACAAATTCTACGGCATTAAACTGGTATTCTATAAGTGGCTTAACAATTAACGGTGAAAAAACAATTTTCTGCTGTTTCATGGACAACGCAACTTTAAAACTCGTGAGAGTCAATGATCATATTGTAAAAAAAACTTTATGCATCATATTCTTAGTTCTCTTACTAAATAATATATAACAGTACATTGATCATATTCATAAAGAAACCGCTCAGACACATGCGCAATATTAATGATGTCCAACTTCAGTAGTTTAAAAACAAGTAAACTAGTTTATTTGCATATTTTAATTGTGTTTCGTCACCGGGAATTATATTATGAGGTGATCCAGCAGACAAATTCAAGGTTTTTGCAAATTAAAAACGTGTTGTCGTAACAATTTGTCAGGTGACTTCAGAAACCACGTTGGGAATATTCACTCTGTCGTGTCAATACACGTAATGTTATTGGTGATTACAAATAAGCACTTATTTTTTTTAACTATTCTGATATGCAATGCAAAGAATGGTGTCCATTATGCAGTAATTTTACAAACTGCCACATACAATTATAGTTATCTATTAACGATTATCAATTTAAAGCTAACTTCATTTCTCCCTAGTCATTCCTTATAATCAGTAAAATATTTTTATAGTGGAATCTGAATTAAGAATCTGAGATGTAAAATTTAGTTATAAATTAAATGGCGTAAACTATTAATTATCATCAAGTGTTTCTCAAGGCCTTACTAATATTATATGACTGTAAACGGCCAAAACGAGCTATTAAACTGTCTGCGTTTATGTTATAGTATATTATTCCTCAAAATCAAATGAAAGTAAGTTGCTAGCATGTTCTATTTGTAACATAAAACACGGCTTCTATATTCTATGGAATATGACATTATTGTAGAGCAATTTCGTGGCATGTTTCAGGCCGGCCCATGACGTCACAGGAGCTGTGGACGCACGCGGTGCGTCGAGCCAGCGGACCTCTGCGTCGGGGTTCCAGCACGCAGCTGCTCCAGGACATCCGTCAGGGCAGCGACTTGTCCCGCTGGGAACCCGACCTCTGCATACAGATGCTCAGAATCCCCGCAGCACACAACTACACCGCCATACGAAAGCTTCTCGAGAAAGCACCCAAGTAAGTCCTCAAGCATCTCTCAACGTTTAAGCATCGATTGCACTTGAGCTTACGTCAGGCCTACTAAATAAACCACCGATAGTCTCTCTCTAAAAGACCAGACAACATCCCACTCCACTCATCATTGCTCCCTGTGGGAACTGGTCATGTCTGCCCCTAAGTAACATTCCAGGCATCATGGCGCCTGGCTACGACGGCATTAAGATTAAATATCCTTTTGTGTCGTTGTGTAATGTTACTTAACGAATGTACGAAGGTATTAGGGTGTGGCTGGCGGATCAGTGTATGCAACATCCCGATTCTCTGAAATAGCATAAAGTTTATTGGAAACAAGAATACATTTTTAACAAAACAGGTTTTTCTTATACCCTCTAATAAGTCGTCAAGTTTCATATTATTTATTAAAACTTATTAATTTCAATTCAACTCGGTGCACATCTTACAATGTTAGAAAACCAGCCCTAAGATGTAATGATTAAAAATAAGGAGTAACAATTCACAATAAAGCGAAAACGACAGATTGGGTTCACGGTGTTATGGGGTGACGTAAAATAAGGTAACGACCGAGTTTGGTGTATAATCCACCGTTGTGGAGCTCGCTGAGTTTAATTCAGATATTTTCTATGCTGGTTAAATTCAACTTTAGCCTCCTCCCGCCTGGTCGTGGTGGTAGAGTGACTTGAAGGAAAATGATCCAACGAGGTCCAAAGGGTGGCCAATCCAACGTTTTCGGTGTCGCTGACAATCCAGATGCTGGTTAAGTCAAGAGATTAGTGCTGAATGCATCCATTTTTCCGGTGTAATATAAGTAAATACCCTGGCAACACCGAACAGTCAGTAAGTAAGGTGACAAACGAAGCACAATGTTGCTACATTCATTTGGAATACAATACAAGCAATAACTATTTACGTCCCAAAATAAATACTGTGAGAAATTCTGAAATGAAATACTTTGAAAATTAAAATAAATTAGACTGTTTAATTTAAAGAAAATGTTTGTATTCTTTTACCAACGAAAATACTAAGTTCAATACGTGAACCCGTCTCCTACTATTTTGTAATTTAATCCCCTAATAAATGGGGATAATTCTAACGTGGAATAACTTATGGGAGTACTCTGTAAATAGGAAAGTTCTTTGTTTTATTTAGACCGTTATAAAACAGGAACCGCCGTTAAAAACAGTCACAATTATTTTTAATAATGCTACTGTGACATTACATATATTATATTTGACTAATAATTGCGAATGTTTATTATGAGGTTTTCTACGAAATAGAATGAATACGCGAAATAAATAACGTTGCGCAAAGTTCTGACCCACGCATTTCAGTAGCAGTTAAATGTCGTAGTAGGGATGAACAACGACCGAATTATATAAATCAGATACTCATTACAGACCGGAAAAATCTAGCAGACGGCATTGGATAGACTACTTGATAAGTATATAGATAAAGATTTGTTAGAAGAAAAGTAATGGTTAGTCTTTAGAGACTAGTTTTAATGACAGGCGAACAGTTGCTATTATTTAAAAAAGAAAAAAAGGTACTGAATATAAGTGTGAACAATAATTCCGCGTACGTGTGTTCATGCAAAATTAATCATGTTAATACCAACATAATAGTAAGAGCAGATTGGCTTAGCGAGACCCGAATCCTTTTTGATTTATTGTGGCCACTTTCAGGTATCTAAAATGACAGCCCGTTTTCTTCCCGCCTGAAACCTCAGCCAGTCCCGATTCCTTCCCGTCATATTGCTAAGACCTGCACGTATACGTAACTTTAGCACCAAAAATCAGAACAAAAAAATAATAATATTCCAAAAACCTTATTGAATTAAGACTGGTTCTCAATTTTTACTGAAGTCATCCTTTATTCCAAAAATGGGAAATGGTTTATAATTTAGTAAATAAAGTAATTCGTTTATGTCACCTAAAATAAATAAAAAATAATTACATTTACCTTTACACTTTTTATGCTGAATTATTTTTTCAGTAGTATTTATCAATAAATATATTAAATCTAGACTTACGAAAATCAAATCATATTATAAATTAGCTACCAGAACAACAACTTTAAAAATTTTATCATTCTTCCATATTTAAAGATCATACAATTCGAACTATCTGAATTATTCAAATCTTATTTATAATACAGAGTTTGAACAGTTTCAGAGAGTTTAGTTAACTAATTAAAAAAAGTTTTGATATGTATTTGTATCTTCTTTAGGTTTTTAATTAAATAAACTATCTGAAACTGGCTACGAACTGAATTCTTAAATGGTTATTTATTTTAATGTTCTTGAATTATTCCCGTACAATTCAAATGAAATTGGGAAATAAATCGGAAAGTTATAATTTAGTGACTTTTATTTGATTTGCTACACAATTTTAATATTTTTCTTTGCATGATTCGTTCAAGTTTATTTTTGCAATTTTTAAATAAATTCTGGAGTATTGTCCTTTATTTGACACGTCTAATAATGATAAACATAACTTTAAGGTAGCATGCAGATATATATTTTTCTAAACTTCCATTAATTAAATTGTCATTATTATATTTTTAATAAATGAAACATGACATTAAAATAATAATTCACGATAAAAATACATTCCACTTCGTTTTACGCCATTATCTGGGCGGGTAGAAATCAGGTCGTATCCATTTGTTTACCTCTGAACGGCCGGGAAGGAATCTGGAGATCACTGCGGCCCACAGGTAGTTCTGGGAAGAAATCGGGCCATGCACGATTGGCTCATCGGAATTCCCTCAGAGGCCCAGGTAATGTTTTGACGGCTTGGGAGTATGCCTTGGCTGGGCGGCGAATTTCAAAAACATGCCAATAAAAGGGATTAGTGTATGGCGTAGTCTGAACACCTGTGACCTTAAGGTGGACAACCTAGATGGAATTCACATCACCCTGGAGAAACAAATACAAACTGAAGAGAGCACAAATTTTGAGAAATCTGGTTTGCAGGGCGACGCAACTGAATGTAGGAAAAGGAAAAATGTTTTTGGTGAAGAAGGTGCGAGCTAGATAATGAGAATGGTAACGATGTGAAAAATGTAAAGGCGGGTAAATTATTTCGTCCCAGTCAATACCTTCAGCTTAAAATTTCTTTTTTTTAATACAATTTTAATCGTTAAAATACGAATCACAATAATATCGTCTGAAGTTTATATTATTTAATTAATTCACATTGACATTTAATTGTTTTTATTTGGCCGTATAATTTTTTTTATATAAAGTAGTAGATCAATTTATTTGATGATTGAATATTATTTATGAAATGAAAAAATTTTCTTCTGATTGAAAATAATGAATAAGAAAGATAGCCAATTCAGACAAAAAGGTAATATAAATACCAAACAACGTTTCTGGGATCCTTGTTCCTTTCGTCAGGTGCTAAGAAGAGCCTGAGCGTCAGTTGACAATTTCAAAAGCTTTTGAGTTTTCTCAACTGACAAGTGCAGTTGTGTCCCTTTCGTCAGGTGCTAAGAAGAGCCTAGAGCGTCAGTTGACAAATTCAAAAGCTTTTGTGTTTTGTCAACTGACAAGTGCACCTGACGAAAGGAACAAGGATCCCAGAAACGTTGTTGTGTGGTATTTATATTACCCTTTAATGTCTGAATTGGCTATCTTTCTTATTCATGAATATTATTTATTATCATGGAAAGATAAAGTTACAATGATCAAGGAAATAAATTGAATTTATTAATTAGGTTATTTATTTAATTGGATAAAACAGTAATTTCCTAAAATCGTTACCATTACACATGACTTACGATCAAAAGAAATTTCTAAATTATTTCATAGTATTTGTAGATAACCTGCCTTATAACATCATTTTCTTCTCTAAAAATAAATTAATTGTTGGAAAATATTTTAGAAGGTAGAATTTCCGTGGCATTTGTTACAAACGCTGAATTAAGGCGATTTACCATTTTCATATAAGCATTACAGCGTCCATTCAGTGAATCTGTTATATCCATTTTCCATTATACATAAGTAGGGAGATTAATTTTGAACTAATCAATATGAAATAAATGATATCATTACATGTTCTAGAATAGTCTACAATATGTCAGCATCAATTGCGAAGAACCAATTAAATTAATAAATCATTTAAAGCTTTTCAGAGAGTGATTAAAGTGTAATATTGAGGTATATTAAGTGATTTGATTGCATAGAAACAAGAATTTTCAATTAATAGTTCATCCAAGTACTTAAAACTGCATTAAATCAGTTAATCGTCTGTTACGTAAATTACCCACCTTCAGTGGTACGTAACCGTGTATTTATGTTATGAAACGTTTGTATGTAGGAATATTTTCAATTATTTGGATGTAAATCTAATAAAAATCAGGAATGGAAAAGGGAAAACTCTGAGACCTCAATGAGAAATCGAAGGAAATTATCATTATACGATTGCGAAAATTAATCTTTACTAGAGAGTATCGTACTGCCATGTTTATTTATTTTTTTATCAAATAAAAAGTTCATAAACTGTCTTTCGTTATTTTATTTCGCAGCAATAGATTTTAGTTATTACTTAAGAAACTGTTAAGGAAAATTATGACTTTCGTTGATATTAGTTACCTCTTACAATCTATTTTTTAAAAAGGTGATAATTTAGCAAAACATTTACTGTGAAAACTTTCTCTCATCAAATACCACAAACTCATTTGCTGCGTTGATGTATTAATACTATATTGTGTAGCTGGGCCGAAGGCCAAACAATTTATCTCTTCTAGTTAGGAACATGTAATTGGAATGGAATCCGATGCAAGTTACGGAAATAATCCTTATTAAAAGTGTCGAGTGACTAATAATATTGTTTATACTCCTTCGAGAACGTGACGCCAAAATTTACAGGAAGGTGTACAAAGCATCTGTTTGATGTGCTACATAGCTCGTTGTTCTCACTCTTTTGCTAACTATATAGCAAACCCGACACGTTTCTACATCTCAGAGATAACACTCTTTCAAAACAGGACTTTGTATAAGGTATTAAAATTCATGTATTATTGCACAAACATTATTTTTAGCAATTGCCTATAAATAGATATTTATCGATCTTGCTATGATGAACTACGTATACTGTCACATTTTTGAGACACAGATAACTTTAATACCGATAATGAAACGGTAATTGTACAGTTGGCGGTCGAGAGGCGACCTTGTTCATAAACAAATTGTGGATAGGGCTATCCTGGTATAAAGATTCTTTGCAGGGGAGCGGTTACAGGAGTTTGTCATTTGTAAGTATATGTTTTTTTTATTACAAGTAGTTAAAAATAGAACAAATAAATAAAAAACACAGAACAATAAACAGCAAAATGCATTTCATGATGACAGCATCGAAGAACTATAGTTACAATTCCCCGTTCGTCCTATTTTAGTGATAGGTCGTGAGATACAGCAAGTTGTGTTAAGTGCGCAGTAGGAGAAGCGAGAAGATGGATGAATCGAAAGTGGGAAAGCTGGTACTACTATTATTCTTAAAAACATTCATTATATTCTTCCGAAGGGGATATACAGACAGCGGCAGGGTCTTTTTATGACATCCTGTCATCTCTCTTTACAGATAAGTTTTTTGACAATATATTTTCCTGTCAATGTTTTCAGATTAGTTTTCTACACTACCAAATTTCCGTAACAAAGGTTCGTGTTAAACTCAGCTCCGGCCTACCCCCACTACTGATGTACGACTGCGAATCGTATTTTGCCACGACTAACAATTTCTCTCCAGTTCTACGATCCTGTCTAATGGGACCCTTATCTCGGATGTCATATAAATGAACGGCAATGAGTGAAAGACATATCTGCAAAGCTTCTGGCAAAGGGTTTTATAAAAATTAATTGGGAAGTTTTTAAAGGCCCGGAGAGAGAAGGCACGATATTCAAAGCCTCGAGGGATCAGGCTTGCAGGGAAATATATTTCACTTCCTACTTCAAATTTATATTTCAAATGTTAATAAAAATAATTGCCTCTATCCTCTCCACAGCTCTCATCTCATTGATTTTTGTCTCATCTTCTCTTCCCAGAAACATTTCGACATTACGTCACTTTTTTCATCGTCTCAATACCTCTACTGATAATAGGCTCCTGTAATTTTTAAAATTTTCTCTTCATGTTGCCGATTTAGCGTGATCCAGGTCTTTAAACCTTTCGTCTATTGTCGCAGAAAAGCCCTTACTCTATGCAGTCCGCCATGCAGGCGCCGTATTTGTCACCATTGTGACCTGTTCCTGTCCGCGTCGCGAATATTAGATTTCTTACTTTTAAATCGTAATTATTTTTCATTATTAATAATATAATTGTTCGTTTTATTTGGTGACACTTTTCTCTTTACTGATAATTTTACGGCGACGAATTTATAGAACTACAGTTAAATTAATGCAAAGACATTATTTACGATTCGGGAGTTATGAATCTTAAATAATTTTCCTTGAATATAGATAAGAACAATTGTATTTTATTGCGTTTGATAAAAGTTATCAGATATCAAAGTTTAGTAACTAGTTTTGAAAAATCGGATTATTGTGGTCGTTGTCAATAAATTCAAGTATTTGCACAGAAAAACTGCTCGTAGACTATTAGAAAACCATGTTGAACAGTCAAGCTATTTTGTTAATAGCTTTTTTGTGAGGTACCTTGTTTTTCCTTGAAGAGTTTTTACATTTTAATTGAGTAAAAAGCATAAAAATTCCTTAGGGAGGATTTTTTCACGGTATAGTCGTATGCGAATTAAATGCAAACAGTTTGGGAACACTTGCTAAATTAATAATAATATTATTGTTTGGGTAATTCAAAATTTTATAGTACTATAAATCGTATTTGTTCATGAGTATATTTAGATACATTTATCATATACGAATGATATGTTATTAATGAAACAGGAACTAAGTTGAATAATTTAACGCTGAATGAAATTAACTTACGACAATGATTGTAACAATTATATTAAAGAATTTTTTTGCTACTGTATTGGCGGAATCAACAGTTCAACAATTACAAAATCGAATACAAATCAGAGATGATTTTGTTGAATTAACAAATCGTCGTTTCCTCCTGCTGCAGACTATTTTTTTTTTCTAAATTCGGTTTGCGTTTGGGAGTAACAGGCTACATGAAGATAATCCACTTAGTGGTAGCTCCCATTTAATACCGTCAGAAGGGATTTGAAAGAGGAAATGCGGAAGGGTTGAGGAAAGTAGCCAAGGGTTAACTAGGGCTCTCGGGGTGTAGTTTAAGGATCCTACCCGACATTCGCCTGAAAGTGATGCAGGACAAAACCTAGAATACCTTATATTTTTATATCCAACCCGCATGGAATACATTGTGAGATGCTGCGCAAAACAAAATAGGAAGAGGGCGTCACACTGTTAATAAAATGGCCTTTTAACATGTTTATCAGAGAATTATCGTGTCTATCGGAGAATGATCTCAAGATTTAAAGGGATTAAATCGTGAGATAATCCTCCGATAGTCATGTCAATCGTTTAGTTGTGATAAATAATTTTGTCTTGAATAAATAAACTCCAGGGAATTGTTTCTATAAGGTATAATTTTATGATTATATGTCTAAAATATATTAATTTCAGTGGCATCGTTTTAATTTCACTTGGGTATAAAGTTAAATGATACTAACTGGTTGTGAAATTGAATACATTAACGGTTTTATATGAAAACTATGTATACAAGTTGAAAAAATATCCTGTATCATCAAAATTTCTTCTCCTTATTCATTACCATTTGAAACAGGTCCTCCAGAGTAATAAGCGATATTATTTCGTATGTTGCACAGGAGTACTGCATTGATCGTGTAAATATAATGGCGATATTTTCTTCGTGCGTGTGTCATTAGTTTCATGTTCGTCTAAAACTCACACTCAGGGGCATTTAAAACTTTACTTGTTCGTACAGTCAACACAATACATGACCTATTGGAGTGAATTTTCTAACTATTGATTTCATGACAAATATTTGACTAAAAATATACATTATCGACTATTTTACCAACTCGCTACGTTAAGGAATTTATGGAAAAATAAGCTAATTAATGCTTGAATTAACTATGGATAATATTACTATTTATTAGAATTAATGGGAAATGGCCTCTATTATTCCAAAAGGTTCAGGATTAAAATATAGTGATATGGAACCAAATTTGAAACCTTCAAATTTTTAAAAAATTTCAACTTCAACTCCACTTAAAATTCTTGCTATTTTATATCAACCATTTTTTTGTAGACTCTAAATGTATGGAACTACCTTATTTTGTCTCCTCTCTACAGTAATAAACAATTATCCGTATATTCATTACCGTTCACCAGATACTTTGGAAATAAGAAATTACGAGTTAAAAAAACGGAAATAAATATTGGTAATCGTTGTCCCTTAATTAAATAACTTGCTTCTAAGCCCAGAGGTTACTGTATATATAATGATTCGCGGTAATAGGCAGGAAAAAGATAACTTGAAAAATATACATCTTGGTTATTTCTATTTGGCACAGCTACATAATGGCCTAATAACGAAGTTCATCGCATTGAAGATTTATAATACATCATGTTTAACAATCGCTGACTCCATAAATATTTTCAACACCTTAATTTCCGAGAAACTAAGCACGTTTTAATGGATTAGTTATAGTTGAGAAGGTTTCTTTCATAACTCGCGATAATATTACTTGACGTTTTTAATTTTAACATGAAAATTTTACAATATAAGTAGAAATCAATATAAGAAACAACCATATTAGTGTCGCTGCCATAAAAAGAAAATATTTTAGATTATGTATAACTGCAGGATGGTAATAAAAATACAAAGCAAATAATACAGGATCAAGAACTAATTTTTTTCTGAACCCTGCTAGTACTATTCCCCTGAAAAGTCTCCAAGACAGCAAATTTCAATCAAACTAAACACACATTTTAGAAATTATCACTAAACTGATTTCCTAAGGCATTCAGAGAATACCAAAACGACCTTCAGCTTCTTTGAGACTTCAAAATCTCATGTTCGAGGTGACAAACAATTTTGGTGGAGTTAATCTTATCGCAAGAACATCCAAATCCTCCTGTCGATGACAACATGAATAATTAGACGATACCAGCGAGTTAAAACGGAATTGGAAAATGAGTTTATTTATTTTACACAACGTTGATAAATCGCTGATCTACGGTGTTTACTAATGGCGAGTTTCAGTATCCAAATCTTTAATGTCCAGGCTTTTCGCATGCCTCCTTTGGGTACATAACTGTCGTTTAAAGCCAACAATACGAAACTTCCTATAGTGATTCAAAGAGATTGCTTAAGGAAGTGATCTGTGACGTCACGCAGGAAACTGTATGCCGTGACTGCTGGAGCGAGGAAGTCAGGTTCCAGCGTTATTGCGTGGGTGTGTCTGCGTCGCTGCGTTAAAGTGAGGTAACCACATTCCTTATGACTCACTCTTCTGCGAAAACCCTGCTTACACAGGGCAAGAATGTGCACGAATATTAGTAGGCCCTACGCTAGAGTCTCGCACAACAAAATAAGAAAATAAATAAATGTATAATAGAATAGCTGAACAATTATACAAGCACAGACACGTGCTGCCGACAGACTTACACATAATATAGGTGAAAATTTACCAACAAGCAATTTTTTATCTATACTAACTAAGAACTATATTCCTCCTGTCCGGTCAACGCCTCCATTTTCTTTTAAGTTAAGAATAGACTGTCATAAAGCATAAATAAATAATTTACTTAACTTATGGAAACATGAAGTACTAAGGATTTAATATTGTGAAAATTAACGTCTACAAAAAATATATTGTTAATTAACATATAATTTTATGAGACTGATTCATTAATTTTTTTTTAAAAAAAAACGCTTAATTCATTTTTTAAACTTTGCATTTCTCTTTCGAATTATTATTTTGAAATCATTTTACCTAATTGACGTAGACCTAAATTTTGGTATAAGCGTTAAGTATTTTTTGTCGGAAAATATTATGTTGTTCAAGGATAATATTACGAGCACTGTTAAATTCCTAAAACGTACTGTTCTTGAGGCTACTCTAATTTCATTCTGTATCAGGAAACAAAGCTAAACAATGAAAGTTTCGTATTGTCACCGAGCATTCCACTCTGATTAGATACAAATAATTATGGTTCCAATTGCTGGACAAAACTAAAAAGCTTTTGACTAACTTGTACAGTTGTGCCTCTCCTAGGCCCTTGCGTTTTTCCTGCATCTGAAAAAAGGTACAAGACTTCCAGAAACGTTGCATGGTATTTATATCATATCTTTGTTTTGTCTGTGTTAGGCTAGCTTTTTTACTATTAATAAATTTTACTCAAAATTTATTGATATATATTTTTGACAGTTGTAAATGGAAGTACTGTGTGGTGTATACAATTTATTTATAAGGCTCCTAGTCCTAAATTATTCCAATTTACACCGGACAAAATCCTCAATTGAGGACGAAACGTTGAAATTATATTTTTAACAATTGCTTCAATAATTTATTTTCGGAATTACGGCCAATTTACTTATTTATTGAAATTTTTTAAAAGTATAACTGTACCAATAAATAAATTGAAATAAATACATTAATATTCTTCGAAAATAAATTAAGAATATGTGGATATGCTGATAGAATAGTAAAATTCGTTTCGTACAATCTTATATTGTAATACTTTTTAAAAAATAGGAATTTCTTATTTTTTGAGTAGCACTTGTTATACGTATGTGCCAAGTTTCATCAATACTATCGTGTCATGATATTTAAAAATATATAACGTGTATTATCAGTCTTACATGTCAGTAAATGCAATTATTCATATTATTTCTGATAAATGACAGTCACATTGTCACAATGAAAACACCTTATACAATCTAGAACTTAAAATGAAAAATTTACGTATGATTGAAAATAATGAGTAAGAAAGATAGCTTTTGAGTTTTGCCAACTGACAAGTGCAGTTGTGTCGCTCTAGGCTCTTCCTCGCACTTGACGAAAGGTACAAGGATCCGAGAAACGTTGAGTGGTATTTATATTATCACTTTTGTCTGAATTGACTATCTTTCTTATTCAGCCTAGAGCTTGCTGAAATAATACCGCCTCTTTTCAACTACCTGACTTTATCAATCAATTAAGAATTAATTGAAATTCAAACAAAAACTAACTAAATTCTTATTTAGTCGTTCCTTCTATTCGATTAAATAATTCAGGGCATTATTTGGAAATTAAGATAAGTTTCAATCAATGTGTACCTTCTGTAATTAATATGACATAGGACCATAAAGTTTTATTTAAATAATACTTTTATTAAAGTGTTTTATTATTCGAGTATTTCTGCCTCATTTTACAAGTTGAAACCCAGGCCCGGTCGACGCAATACGGCTTCTGACCTAATTTCAACATAGATTTAATTTTAAATACAACTTATCTTAATAATATTTTACTCCTTGAATGATTAGTGTTTTCCGTGACCTTTCCTTAGTGATTCGGCATTGGCGCTATCTCATTACTGTGACATTGGCAGATTAGAAAACGATAATGGGATTTCGCTTTTTAATCTCACGAAGAAGAACTAGGACTAAGTAACGGAATATTGATATAAAAGGCTGTCAGACAGATGTGATAATGGTCAATAATTAACTAATAAAGTGCTTGAAGCCACTGCATTGAATTAATTTGTTTTGTAATTAAATGCTAATGTCAACTGAATGAGTACACTCAAGTATATTTAGTAGTTGGCATACCACAATATTTATTTGGATACATTATGTTAAGCTCAATCTTTCAACGGAAGACGAGAGTCAGCTTCGAGAACCATTTATATAATTTATGTAAGAATTATTTTAATACAAACTTTATACAAATTTGTACCATATGTAGTGTTGCTACACTGTTAATATTTCCATGAGAGAGATACAATTCATAACAAGAAATTATATTATAATAACATCTTGAAAAATCTAATAATATATATATTATAATGTAATATAAATCAAATCAATAAAATAAAATAATTGCGTAACAAATTGTTATATAAATTAGGCAACATAGCGTTAAAAGTTGCACTTAGAATCGTGCTGCATGAGGATCCTCAGAAATAATTAGTAAAGAAATTACGTAGAATTAGTATTGTAAGAGAACAGAACTCTCGCAAAAACACCTAAATGCGATAGTGAGAGGTAGAGATTTATCAACCGACGCGACTAGTAGAACAATTGGTAGAAACTTAATTAAATATATGTGACAGGTGAATTTGTTGTAATCTACATGCAGATGTTTAACATTTACGGATTTAATATTTGCAATCAGTTACCTTATAAAACATTTTGGAAAATAATTCATGTGTGCTTAGGCTAACTTGAATTATAAAGAGCTCCGGACATTACGTTTTAAAACTGCAATACCTTTAATGTTCACTTGATAAATAATCAGTGTAAGCTATACAGGCCACCTGATTCTGTAATTGAGATAATGGAACAGTTTTCTAAGAAACAAGTACGATATTGTTGTGCACCTTGAACGTTCCTCCACAGGTGTGGTTGCTCTAACAGGGAGCATAGACGTGATTAAATGAATTAATTTGGGGAAATTGAGTCGTGCGGTAGATTAGTGAACAAAAGACTTTTCTTTGTTTCATGTGATACCAAAAAGACAGTAAATTTTGAAATAATTTCAGTTATTAACGATCATTCTGCTGTTTTATTGTAGATATATGATGGTGTTCGTCAGTTTGAAGAATTCTTTTTAGAGTAAAAGGCTGCATAAGGGTAATCCACATGGTAGCAACTCCCATTTAGTAGCATAGGAAGGGATTTGAAAGGTGGAACAGGTGGATGCGGACTGGTAGAGGAAGGTAGCCAAGGGTTAACTAGGGCCCCCGGGATATATTTTAAGGATCCTATGCGGCATTCGCCTAAAAGTGATACACTATAAAATGAGCTTCGGGCAGGTCGGGCATTGGGTACTTGACCCACGCCCTTCCGACGGCGGGAGAGGGGTTTTTTGTGGGGACTCTCCGTGCCGCGACCAGTTTTGGAGGCAGCTGCCCGACTGTTCCAATAGGAACAGAAAACAACTTACCGTATGCCCAGGAGGATATAATCTGTGACCTCGGAACATATACCTCTCGAAACAACCCGGGCTGCCTCGACTTGTGGGAACCTTAGTTCAAAAACGGAGAGAGAAAAAAGCATCCCCAAAGGTAGACCACTCCGTCTCTCCTGAAAGGTTCTGCCTGCGAGAGAAAAGCCCTCGCGGACCGCTTTTCCTCCCAGGCTGAAAAAATAAATCTTACAAAACTAATACATTGTGATGCAAAAATACATTCCAGAGAACAATGTTTCCTGGACAGGTATGGGAAAATACGTAGAGCGGATGTGGAAAGAATTTAGGAAACAAATTAAAGTCCTGATCGAAAAAACAATAACGATATATACAGAAAGTTAAACAGCACGGTTATTAGAGTATATTGGAATAAAATAGATAAACCTTCATAATCGTAAAACGGTCATGAGATTATTTGTGTAACACCTTGAAGAGAACAGGTATGAAAACTACTTAGAAATATTTTACTCATTCTAGCCAACAGTCAAAAAGAGTTTTTCTTAGTTCGAAAGAGCAACATAAACTTTTCCCTGCATTACTTTTAGGCGAATGCCGGGTAGGATCCTTAAACTATAACCCTTGGCTACCTTCCTCTACCCTTCCGCATCCCTCCTTTCAGATCCCTTCCTATGCTATTAAAGGGGAGTTGCCACCATGAGGATTACTCTCATGTAGCCTGTTACCCTAAAAAAAAGAGGGCAATATCTCAGCAATTAAAGGTTCAAGCGGGGTTGTTGGTAGTGTATAGAATTCTAGTGTACTGTTTTTATATATATTAGATTATTTTATTTTTAACTTGATTTTAATTTAATTACAGAGAATTTACAAAATGTAAACTTTAGACTCAAAAACATTTAACCTATTCTGGGGCTCAAAAATAAATTTATCGGGTGGAATTTATTTATCAAGTCCGGCAATACAAACTTTTCATCCCTACCAACGGTTTCGCCTGGAGGGAACCTGGTGGGCATTCTCGTTCTGTCGTCTTGTTGTCGCTCATGGTCTAGGGTTCAAAGAATTTCTACTCCTATATTATTTCTCTTCCTCACACTTTATTATGCTTCCACACTCATCAATTTCCGTTCCGACTCATCGTTAATTCTCCATTGTCCTCAAATTCAGCTTCAACACTGCTCGCTTTTCAGCGATCGTTACCCCGATAAAAGCTTTCGCCGGGGTCGGTGAACTTTGTTTACGAAAAAGTCTCGCTCAAAATTTGGTACCTTTTCCGACTTCTCGCCAAGCTTTAGTCCCCTCCATATCTTGTGGACGGCTCGTTCTAGAGTCACCGTCCGAGAAATGACGGCGACGGGTTCCGTTCGATTTGGGTCCCATCTTAGATATATATATTTTTTTAATAGTTATATTTATTTGACTTCAATCAATTGTAATGCCTGAAGAGGTACATAAGATTCTGAACATTGAACTATTCCAAAGTTATGGTTTAACATATTTCTGATAAAAGTTTTAGTAACTGTTGTCAAATATATCCTCTGATCAATTCACACGGTTTCTTCCACAAGCGACTGAAGTAAATTTTTACAATATATAGATTCAAAATCACTGAGTTTAACAGTTTTTTAAAAAAATATAGCGCCTTTCACATAAAATAAAGAGAATTAGATGCGTACTCATAAATTATCTTAAAAATGAGACCAGTTTCATGAAAATAGGGATAGAGTTTCTCAAAATATGTTAATTTATATTAGTTAGTTCCAAACTTTTTGTTTTGTTTTCCTTTTGTTTTTATATTCATGTCTTCAGAAGGGACGACAAGTCCTTTTAATGTTAAACTGACAGTTTTGAAATAAAAATTATATTTTTATTTGATGACTGGCTAATAAAAGGTTTTTAATTAACTAACACTAGTTAACTGTCTCTTCGACGTTTATTTGTATACTATTATTTTGACTTGGGTAGTATAGCAATAGCAGCAAAATTATTAACATATACTTCTTACTTAAGTCAAAACAACATTGTCATTTACGTCGCCAGTAAAGCAAAGCACGTTTTTGACGCAAAGCTACAACCACACACATCAAATTGTGTAGCAAATAACCAGGTGTCACATTAACTAACAATTAGAACGATAATTAAAGATTATCATGTTTGTACATTACTGTTTCAAGGTCATACGATTTTTTAAATACGTTTGATTATAATTTCAACCTATAAAATAATTGAAATAATTTTTATTTCGAAACATAACGAATATTTTATGTAAAGCATAACTTAATTTAATCAGACTTAAATTATAGGAAGGATTTTAGGACAATTCTTAAATTATTTTTTGTGCGTTGGCAATATTCGTTTCATAGATTATCATTATAATATTTGACGTACATCATTACTAAGCGCTGTAAGCACTATGTTGTTATATCCAGGCACCCGCATCTAATTAGTTTAATTGGAATGATAGAAAATCAGTGCTCTATACCGTAGGACATGAAAATATGTTAAAAACAAGAAAAAAATGGTGATTTATTGGTAATTCTTGGGAACAATATTGAGAAAATTATTAGAATTTGCCAGTCTCATTATGTAGGGTGTCGTTCAAATGATAGTCTGGCACTGACCGACCAACCTGATGCAGGTTTTTCTAGGGTTTTCCCTGCATTAATTTTAGGCGAATGCCGGGTAGGATCCTTAAAATATAGCCCGGGGGCCCTAGTTAACCCTTGGCTACCTTCCTCTACCCTTCCGCATCCCCTCTTTCAAATCCCTTCCTATGCTATTAAAGGGGAGTTGCCACTATGTGGATTACCCTCATGTAGCCTGTTGCCCTAAAAAGAAAAGAAGTCGTGATCTAGTAAAATATAAACTCAACGCCGTCGACAAGAAAATTGTCAGCTAACGAGTAGTCTCTGTAGGAATTTACGTGTTAACTTCTTTAATAAAAATATGGCGGCCCGAATGCTCAGATAATATCAACCGTGCTACATCTTTGGTTATCAGGAAACAGTGCTCAGTCTGAAGTGATGAAACTAATAAATCTATACATTTCATATTTAATGTACAATATATTTGATAAAGTCTTACATTTGCAGCGTCTGCTGCAAAAAGCGTCCACTGTTAAATAATATTCTTAATATATGCCATATAATTACACATATTTATTTTTTAAAGGAAAGTTATTTCGAATAGCAGTCTGTTTTCTATTTCAAGAATAAGTAGCCCAATATTTCGTCGACCATTTCCTGAACTAACATTTTAGTGTTTTATAAAACTTCAAAGAATTCAGTAACCTCAATCACATAAAAAAAATAGAATACTATTGTAATGCGTGGTCCTTGACACAATGTTGCCAAAATTCTGTTCGGATTCCTAGTTTTAAACCATATGATTTTAAGATGCCACCCAGGTTAAGAAATGTGCATCACATTCCAAAGACGAATGTAAGTGTATTTAATTAAGTAGATAATTGCTTTGACATATTTTATTTGAATTACTGGATGTGTAAACTCTGTATAACACATTTTTGAACCACATAGATTCTTACATTATATCAATTATATTTCCGTAACGTTAATATGAAGTTGTCCATTATTTGAAATTATGGAGTAAATATGACTATAAACTGGTTCCTGCTGTAATCATTCTATGCTTATGATATCGTGATAGATGGTACACACTATTTTCAAAGCTCAATAAATGTGTTATTTTTGTATTTAACTCCAAAGTTGCTTCATAAATTGAAGTTAGATGTCTGTAAACTACTGTCAAATGGCAGTACATGCGTTGGAAAAACAATTATTTTATTCTTGACAGTATCGCATTTATTGTGTATGAAGAGGAAGAAGCTTGCCGAATTAATAGCTAAATAATTATTGTTGAAAGTGATAGACGTTACATTATTAGTATTTAATATATAGCACTGATATATAGCACTATGAGATGATTAATAGAGAAAGAAGCTGCTTTGGAATCTGGACAATGTTTATTTAATTGTGTTTTTCACAGTTCATCAAGCAAATAACAATCTCTTGACAGGGCACTCAACATGTCACAGTGACATTATCGAGTTTCCTCTCTTCTATTCAAACTTTGATCAAGGCATTACTTGCAAAAATATGTGGACGCGTATAATCACAGTCCACTTCAATTATTCTATAACGTAAAAATTTCCGTCTGTCTAGAAAATTAATAATAATAAAAATAGCCAAATACAGACAAAAGAAGTGATGATATAATTACCACGTAACGTTTCCGGAAATCTTGTTCCTTTCTTAAAAACGCAAGATCCTAGAGGGACACAACTTTTGAGTTTTTTTCAACTGAATTCTGCAGTTGTGTCGCTCTAGACTCTTGTGTTTTTTAGTTTGCAATGAAAAAATTTACGTCTGATTGAAAATAATGAATAAGAAAAATAGCCAATTCAGACAAAAAAGGGTAATATAAATACCACACAACGTTTCTGGGATCCTTGTCCCTTTCATCTGGTACTAAGAAGAACCTAGAGAGACTCAACTGCACTTGTCAGTTGACAAAACTCAAAAGCTATTGAGCTGAATTGGCTATTTTTCTTATTCACGTTTTTAGTTTTCTTTACACCTGAAGAAAGGAATAAGGTTTTCCATAAACGTTGTGTAGTGTTTATAACATCACTTATATTATTTGCATTTGGCTATTGTTCTTATTTCATATTTATTCCTATTGGTCAGAATACGCTTATAATAAGTTATGTTTGCAATTGAAATGATCAGTTTCAAATTCTGGTAAATTTCCTGGTTTAAAAAAGAAATTTTAACATTTTTCGGGGTACAATTATAAGCATATACAGAAACTGTTGTCTAAAAGCAAACACTGACGAAAGAATTTGGGAAAACACAAACGAGAAAGAATATGGGTTAACATAGAATGTTCCTAATCTTTCAGTTTCAACTAGGTCTACTAACGCCGCTGTCGTTCAACATAGTAATAAATCGTACCAAATTTAGCAATCCTAAACTAATGACATTTTGAACTTAAAAAGAAAAAATATTTTTATTTTGTTCTGTGTTCAAGAACAACGTGTGCTGTTTTATGGTTACTGATTGATTTTGCAAAATAAAAAAGTTTTAATCAGTTTTAATTCCGTTGGTACCAATTACTAATAACCTGCCAATACTCTTTGAATTACAACTTAATTAATTCATAAATAACAGAAGGAAAGCGTTCATGAATGATTCCCAGTTTACATCGAGTCCTAAAATTTAGGTCGTGAAATTTTGTTCCAGTGAATTGTAGGTAAGCCTGGCTCTGGCTATGTAAATAATGGATAGGGTAGACTCGGATGGCTCGGTGTTTAGAGTGCCCGTTTACTAAGAGGGAGACCCAGGTTCGATCGCCGCTCCGGTCAAGATTTTTCCATCCTCATTCTCTAATAATACAACTTAATTAAAACTTGTGCTACTTTATGTCAGTATTTAACTGCATCACGACGGTTTCATTTGTTGTTGAGTGTGTTATGTATGTCTATTTTCATATCTCATTCATTTTATTTGTGGATCATTCGTTTCATGTTAAATTTGAGTAGGAGTAATCCTCGATGCAGTAATAACTTTTGCAAAATTCAACAAAGTAACACTTCACGATATTCAGATAGGCAGAAGTGGAAGCCATTTTCCCTTCGCATACATCGACACATGTTCCAGATTTTTATTTTAACGTGCTATATTATTCGCTTTAAAGATTCTCTGGTAACCACCACTTACATTTGAGAAGTCCATGACAAAAAAAACTGCTCACGGTAATGCTTAATAGGTTAAGAGACGATAAAGAAAAACCGCGTTTCAAGGATATTACAGTCCTAAATCAGAATGCGTGTGAACATGTGCTAGGTGCATTATGAATAAATAGGGCGTCGTACAGCCCCGAGACAGGTGGTTTTGGGCGCCACGTGGCGACGCATTCCTGACACGTGTCCTGCCTGGAACGTTGACGGAGGCGTTCTTGCCCGAATATTAGCCACGTATTTCCCACCGACACAACAGTACTTCAAAACTCAGTTTGCTATCCTAATCATCTGCCAAATATCGCAAGTCTCATACTACACAGTACGGTTGACTGCAAAAATATATATAATCCTACAGGAAACCAAATTAAAATCGTTATCCCGCTGATGGGTGTTATAATTATACAATTTCTGTCGTATCAACTCAATTTTTGGTCAGTTACTATGATTTGAAAGGAACGTCAGTTACATAAGTATATTATCGACAGTTATGACGTAGTAATGTAAATAACCCCAATACCACTGTCGGAGACCACAACACCAAATAAATATTCAGTAATAAGATACATTCAAGAGAAAAAAAAAACATTTCTCATATCTAATCTAATCTTCATTTGGCTCACAGAGTTCGTATTGAAATATTTAACTGTTTTTGAGTTACTATAAAATTTAACCTTGCTTGCTTGCAATTAAAAGACAATGATTCTTAAAGGAGAAATAGTGTTAATGCAATCATCATTAGTATCAATTTATAGGGCATAATGAATCGGAGACGGGTATGCTAAGTATTATGCAATAGACATATACTATAAAGAAAACCTTCAATTTATATACATTTTTCGAAGTACGAGACTCCGTTTAAGGCGCTCGTTCGTTCGCGCGGTACAATTCCCCAGCACTTTAATTTACAACCGTATAAGCTGAACATAACAAATATGTTTCGTAGCTTATTTTGTGGATGAGTTGTAGAATTGGTGACGCGGGTTAACGCTGTACGTAGATAACATCTGGTGTGCCTAGTGCGCACCCTTATTACGTTGGGGTTCTCTGGCTTTCGTCCAATCTGTCAGCTTCGCCGCCAAGGAACTCGGCCTAATAGAGACGCCACATAACATTCCACTAACAACGCTTTTCTTTCCATAAACAACTCATACTTATCTAAGTCAGGGAAAATGTATCTCTGTCCCATTCTTTATATTGAAACTGTCTGTTCCCTGGGGTTACAATGTGAAATAATTTATTTGTTTGACATGGCATCTGACAGTGTATATTGAGACCAGGATTGTATCAATATCACTTTCTTTACTGGAAAAATTATCAGATCATAAATTCCACTCAACAATAAATCATATGACATTTCAGCATTTGCGTTTTGAAAGAAAGCGCTCAATGATCATGAACATTTCTCCTAATATCATTATTCTCACGGATCTAATTCCATATTTTTCTTCGTTACTTTCACTCTTATTATATATTCAGGATTTATTGTTCTCATTTCCATTCAATTATTGCCAATTAATTGTTACAGTATCAAAATATGTTCTTCTTCGCGGTCAATTAGATTTTTATTCATTGTACATTTATGGTTCCGAAACGTCGATGTAAATTGCGGAAGCATAAAAGATTTGAGTATTATATGCAAATATGGAATGAACCTCGTTGGGAACAAATCGTGTTAGAAAGGGCTTTGTGACAAGTAGGACCAGAGTCGTGAAACTAATAAGAAAAATTGTTTAATCACACCGGGATTGTCGTGGATGATAAATGCCCAGTGAACAAAGAAAGCTGTTTACTGAAACCTACTAGACTAAAAAACTAGCATAACCGTTATTTAATATGTATAATAGAGATAATAATAAGATGGCATTTAATGCTTGCACGGAACCAATGTACCAATATAGTAAATATATTCAATCTCAAACTTGTTAAAACATGAACGTGTATGGTCTCTAGTAATTCAGTTAATTTACATCTTCTTGTTAGCAGAGCATTGTTCAGGTGGATGGAAAAGAATAATCGCGTTTCTACAATTTGTCACATTACTTAGCAAGATTTAAACAACGGAAATCGGTCGGCGAATGTTGGTTCAGTGAGCCTCATACTCCATGAACCAACGAAAGACCTTTGGGTTAGAAGCATTTCAGTGTAATCAAGGAAATCCGAACTGCTATCGATAGACATATTAATGAGAGGACACAACGAGACAGTGAACTCATTGACCGGAAAGACCTTGTCAAGTCTGCAGTAATAGTGGGAATCGCTGTCTCCAGACATGGATCGACATGAGATATGAATGCTGCGTTGGCATAGCGTTCTAACATTTTACACGTGGATACGACTAGCTTCTTTCCACCTTACGTTCAATGAATCGGAATAAAGGCGGAAAAGTTCAAATAGCTCCTACAAAAACGGAGAAAGTAATGCCGCGAAGGATAAGATATCAACAATCCTGAAAGAAGTCGTCTCTAATTATATTTCTCCATACCCATTCTGAATGTGTTCACGGGACATGATAAAATTATAAACAGATCTCGTATGTTGCCTTGCTACAATCTCCATTTAAACTACGACGGCTACGGTCCAAACAAATTGAGCTATCGCATTGCTTCTCTTTTCGAAGAGATCAAGTTGATGAGTAGTGCATTTCTGCTCAGGGCGGATGTTAAAGACGCGGATGAACATTTACTCTTTTATTTAATAAAGTTATTTAATGGTATTTTTACTTTTATTCATCCTCATAAGTTTAAATAAATTTGGAGTTTTTATGACGATTTAACATCTTTATTGCATCATAATTACAATTTAAGCACTTAACTTAATTCGTTCGCAATGTCCAAATGTTCCATTTCAGTTATAGCTGCTTGGAAACTTGTACATGACAGTAGTTTCTATCAAACAAACCTTTTCGGTTTATTTCGATGCTTGTAGCGCTGTCATTATAGTATTCGAACCGTGTATTGTGAGGTTGAATTTCTCGTACGCACGAGTTTAGGCCATTCTGATCTGTACTTTATTTTAATTATTCTATTTTTTGGTATTTACTCAAATCGTACTGCGCAACTCCTTCCAAAAATATCATTCGTTGACAATTCCTATAGAATCATATTCTACAAAATCAAATGAAAATGAACAGTTTGAAAGATCGTATGTTACATTTGGCAACGTTTATAAATTGAGTGTTATATTTCTTGAATTGCGGATGATAAAAAAAAATGTTACGAATGAAAAATTATCGGGTTTCCAACGGGATATATATTTTTTAATACACTACGCTACCATCGCGTCATTTGCAATCGTCGTCAGGCGAATGGCTGTTACTTGTTCTCAAATTTCAATTAATTGAAACCTGTTAACAGTAGCAGCGTCCTTGCTCACTTCATAAATTGACGGTATTTTACATGAGTTTCCCTTGACAATCTTTTGTATCGTTTTGATCAAGTTAATTTTAATTACAATTTATCAATAAATGGTATAAGTTTCAAAAGATGGGGGACCTCGCTCTGTCACTAATGTTCACTCTTAAGTTCCTTACAATAATTACGTTGCTCTTCAGAAAAATCTTACTGCTCATAAAGTGCGGAATCTAGACTAATAAAATTTTTCATTCCATCGGCACGCCAAACAACTGAGCAGTTCTTGATTAAAATTCCTATCGCAACGGGTTTACGGTCGCCTATTAAATTTGAGATCATTGTACTGCGGCTTGCTTTTCACCCGGAGAAATGGTTACAAAAGAATGGCTGCTCCTGATAAAATCAAATTTGATACGTATCTCAGCAAAAATTTCCAAGTACTAGAATGTGATCTTTTGGCGTTTCTTGAAGCTGAGGAATTACAGTGTGGCTACTAGACACTACGAAACCTCATTCCGCATGTTAAATGCGAGCTTTGGTTTACAGTCTTGTCCAATAGACGTTGCGTTCATATTTATATTTATGCCCAGGAGGCCGGAGTTTCAACCATCAGATGAAGGAATAACTCTAATAAAAATAAGCCTATATAAACTTTTTTTATCTTTGATTTACAATTTTGCGCCGTCAGTTTTGTGTTATGCAGACATGTTTGTATGAAAAATTCGTGTTTGTCATAGTGAACAACTCTTACATTACGGGGGAAATATTGTGCAATTAAAACAATCAGGACATTATATTAATTAATAAATTCCCCAAAATTGATGATGTAATCCAACATTTTAGTAAATTTTGCAACGGAAACGATCGGTTGTCCGTGATCGAGTTCTTCAAACCGGTCTCAGTCACTATGAATGGTATTATTTTTGAACCATAATATTGCTTTATTTTTGGTTATATGAAATAAATTACAATAGTTATGTAATTTTAATATTTCCTGAACAATCAGTTATAGCTCTCCACCTTTTTAGTATCACTGCTTTAGTTTCTAACACGAACCAAATATTATGTACTATTATGAAGACTAAATAATTCTAAGTACTTTGAAAAAATAAGTAACACTTCTTCTAGCCGGTATTCGAAAATTGTCTATGGTCTGAGTGCAACAAAAACCATTGAATTTGTTAGGTGAAATAGAAATAAGTAGGTCCTGAAGACAGAGGGACTCTAATGCCGACTTATTTTGGTCAGATCCTGTTCTAATAAGTGACTTCGTAAGATAAATGAAAAACAAAAATCAAACGTTTCTATACATATATAATAACCATGTAACATCTATGCGTAACTGGTATATGTTTAAAGTTTAATTTTATTCTGCTTCCCGTTTAAAGAAATCTGATGCGGAAACAGTATCAGTGCATCGGGGCGCTTGAGGAATGAAGGCTCTAAACTAGGCAAAGAATTTACAATTAGTTTCCTGGTTGAAAAGTGGCCAAATGTCACTTGAAGATGTTCACCACTCAACGTCACAGAAGTGCCCATAGCATCCTGATTGATCGACACAGAACAATCGGTGATTTGGAGGGGAAAATTTGACTTTCATCCAACCAAAGGAACATGAGACGGATCGCGTAAAATTTTGTATCGCGACAACTCTCCTTGTGCCAGGAATTGGAATAACTGGTACAAACTGAAATTGATTTTTCATCCAAATGCATCACAGGGAGCGGATCTTTGTATTACAGATACGACCCTGAAAGAAAACTGTAGTCCTTGAAGTGGAATCAACATCGAACTGAGAATGAAAGAAGCAATTTAAGAAAATCAAATGGGAAGATCAAGGTTTTTTTATCGACAATAAATTAATTTTTTGCCTAGAATTTGTTCCTCTGCATCTACGAGCTCGACGAGCCAAGCTGATAAAGACGACAGTAATCATGAACATAAGACAAGCACTAATCCACCTAAGAAAACAAAACAAAACATTCAGGATCATAAATATAAGCGCTACTAGGTCCACTAAAAATATTATATGAAGAAGAAACCAGTGCTCCACCTATCCCTTTGGAACAGTTAAAGACTCTTATACTAAATGCTACGGACTCAAAGAACCCAAGAACAATTTTTAGAGATTACCAGATATCCTCAACATCATTCATAAATGTATTGGACTCTTTTTACCCACACTTAAATGATAAAACGGCAAAAAGTAGAATAAAAAGGCTCATAAATTTAGTCAAGAAACAAGAGAGTGATTCAGAAGCAGACGCCTCTTCCTAATAAAAACAGACTATGACTACAGTCCAGTGGAATTTGCAACAGTGGCAGCTTCAAATAAGTTAATATAATTAATTATCCTATTATTATGATAAATAATTAACAAATCCGAATTGTAAAATGTAAATGTAAGAAACCCACATTTGAAATGTATAATTAATTTATCCAACTGTTCAATTGTATATATAGTATTGGAATCAATCGCAGCAGACTTACGTAAACAAGCACTATTTGTAATTTATTTATGGGTCGCCAATTATAAACTTTTAATAAAAAAAATTGTTTCTTAGAGCACGACAGTGAGCTGAAATTTATAATTGCAAATTATGAAGAGATTGCGCCATGAGGTGAAGAAAAATCGACCTGAATTGAGGGAATCGGTGGACTGGTAGCTTCATCTTGACACCGCACCCTCCCAGTGTTGAAAATCAAACAGTGTTGGGGAAAAAACGGCATGAAGGCCGTTTCTCATTCTCCTTAGTTTCTAGGCCCAGCCCTCTGACTACTTTTTATTCCCAACAATGAACAAAAATCTAATGTGAACACGTTTTTAAGTCGTAGAAAGACATATTTCAAAATTGTATCCGTTCATAAGAATGTACAAAGTATTTTCACAGTTTAAAAACCATCTGAACAAGTGCATATAATCTAATATACAATTTTATGTCTGGCGTCTAAAATATGTTACCTTAGAAGATACATATATGATTATCGTTGTTCGGTACCACCTCGTATATATAACTTTACATCAACTTTCGATACTTCATAAAATTGTTGAAATTTTAAGGTGTAGATTATTCGTTCATGTACTCTTTACATAAATTTCCGCGTCATTATCAGAAACTTAGATGCCAAGTGATGTAGCAATAAACTAACACGCCGTTTCAAATTTCTTCTGATGGAACCTACAGAATGCGAAAATAATTCCTATTTTTTAAAAAATTATGTTTGGTCTAGGAAGCGCCGTGACAACACTTCGACGCGATACACAAATACGAGGCACAAAAATATAAACATCTCACAGGATGATGAAGAAAAAACACGTGACTAATTCCATCCTGTGCGGTCTAGAGAAAAAAAAATTTAATGATGTCACATGAAAGATGACAACTGCAGCGTCTAGTGAAATATATATATATACCGGCTTGTGCTCAACAACAAGCAAACCAACAGTGTCGATATTTCATTAGTCAAAAAGTATGGCGCAATGTTTAATTTCATTGCAGCATTAGTAAAAGTAACAAATACTTCTAAGACTAATTTCCCTGCTCGCTTTAATAAGTTCGTTATAGAATTTCGAATTAATTGTTCCATTTTTCCGTGATGTAATGCTGAGGAGGACTTTACGTCCTAAAGGTGTGGATCTCTTTAGTGATAATAATTCCAGTATTACCATAAAGAAACATATATTTGCACTGTAGTGGCAAGGCTTTTACATGATTCATTGTAGATAATTAAGATTGAGATATTTTTAATTCACAAACTCACCAGACAGTTAATACTATTAATCATGGTAATTTACGACCGCCCTAAAACTATTTAATATATCATTTATCTTTTCAATTCTTTATGCAAACCAGATACATAATAAAAAAATGCTCATTTTCTAAACACTGACAAATAACAAAGATGATTCACTTACCTAATAGTTATTAACGATACAATTGTATACTTAGTCTTTCATGATTCCACCCTATTCCGAAAATTATTTGATGCGTTTAAATAACTGGCCACCGATCACAGGAATATATGAAATACTATCAATAAGTATTTTTAAAGTAAACGACTTGTTTCTTGGAGGGGTTTTAAGCGACGAAATGACCGTTTTAAATGGCGGCGAGTATAATTACATTCATAAAGAAAACTATTAGAAAACTCATTCCAATATACCTTAACGACAAAATTGAAGCTGCGCTTTCTCAAGGCTAGCTTCACTCTCGTTTGAAAATCGATAAAAATATAACATCTACTTCCGCATGCCACCTTTCAAATCCCTTCCAATGCTATTAAAGGGGAGTTCCCACCGTGTGGATTACCCCCGGCCTACTCTACTCTGTCAAGAGAGTCTACGAGAGGATTCTCTCGCAGGTGAACCTTCAGAGAGCTCTGGCGGAGGCTACCTTCGGGGATGCCTTTTCCGCTCTCTGGTTTTGAACCAAGGTTCCCACAAGCCGAGGCACCTCGGCCTGTTTTGAGAGTTGTATGTTTCGGGGCTCGCAGACCTTGGCATACGGTAAGAATCGTCCTCTATTCCTATTGGGAAAAGTCGGCCAGCTGTCTCTTAAACTAGCCACGGAACGGAGAAGGGAAAGCTGCGAGCCCACAGTAAACCCTTCTTCCGCCATCGGAATGGCGTGGGACAAGTACCAAATGCCCGACCTATCTGGTACAGGTTTTTCTAGGGTTTTTCCAGCATCACTTTTAGGCGAATGCCGGGTAGGATCCTTAAACCATAGCCCTCGAACCCTAGTTAACCCTTGGCTACCTTTCCGCATCCCCTCTTTCAGTCCCTTTCCTATTTTATAAAAGGGGAGTAGCCACTATGTGGAATATATAGCCTGCCTACACTTTCTTCTTCTCTTCCTTGTGCTATCAATACAATACAAGAACATCCCACACACTACTATAGTGATTCATTCAACATATTTGCATCCTCTGTTCATCAATTCTTTACAATTCTAGATATCATTATTTAGAAAACTATACGAGATAATAACAAACAGTTTACATTTTTTTTAGGTAACAGGCTACATGAGGGTAATCCACATGGTGGCAACTCCACTTTAATAGCATAGGAAGGGATTTGAAAGGGGGAATGCGGAAGGGTAGAGGAAGGCAGCCAAGGGTTAACTAGGGTCCCCAGGCTATCGTTTAAGGATCCTACCCGGTAATTCGCCTAAAAGTGATGCAGGGAAAACCCTAGAAAAACCTGCATCAGGTAGGTCGGGCATTTGGTACTTGTCCCACGCCCTTCCGATGGCGGGAGAGGGGTTAGCTGTGGGGTCGCGGTACACCAGATCCTGTACAAAACCCCACAGGAAGAAGTCTAGTGGTGTAAGGTCGGTTGATCGTGGCGGCAGCCGGAGCGGAGCATCGAAGGCAATCCACCTATCCGGAAAATTATCATCCATAAATTGACGGACATAGTAGGACCCAGTAAAACCTTGTCACGTGTTGAAAACCTTTGGTTATTATGTCGTTTAGTTTTACAATTATTTAAGTCTAATATTCTAAAGATAATTTATGGACATCCTGTATAAGGGCCCAATTGCATTTCCAGAGGTACCGTTCGTCGTTTATTTGGAATCCTAATAAATCATCACTATAATCGAATTATTTTTCAGTTAAACATATATTCTACTTGTTCAAAAACGTAAATATCTAAAAAGATTTGAAGTATCTTCTTGAGCGTGAAGTTGTGATTTTGAAGTGTGTTGAGAGTGTTGTTGATAAATGTGATAAAGATCTTTATTCAATTATCTATAATAGAAAAATTATGAGCGTAAAAGAAGAAAGGAAGGACCCAACGTTTATAACAGAAAAAAGAAACAGTGTTCGTCTTCACGCAAAAAGAACCTGAACTAGAAGCACACGAGTCCGAACATTCCTCGTGTGCTTAGTAATAATTCTTAACCATTTTCAGATATCCTTCCTGTCTCATAACTTCTATTATAGACAATGGAACTTTAAATAAAATCTTTATCAAATGAGTTTCAATTAATGGAATAACTTTCACTCTGTATCTTTACCTTTGTAGGATTTTCATGCCTTCAACATTCCCTCTTCTAGGTCAGTAATGAGGGCGTGTAGAAATCAAGTCAATCTTGAGAAGAAGGAATGTTGCAATATACAAAATTATAATAATATATAATGAACGAATAGTATTTGTAATACATAGCACTAAAAATGCACAATTAAATAAACATAAGAAGGAACGAAACTACAGCACGATTCAGCTGCAAGATATTCGTCACTGGCTTTATACATGAATTCGTATTTGGTCCAGGAGATGTAATTTGTCATAATTCCACAAACCGTAGTGCATCCCCTGAAATTTTTTTTAGCGATATTGCTATTGATGACTTAAAATAATTAGCGTGAAGAAAAATGAGTGAATTGCATTAATAGTTCTCTGGCTTCAATTCTTCATTGACTCGGGTGCTTCATTTACACTGGGAAAGTTATAGTTCTCTTCAGTTATATTTAATAACGATCAACCCATCCATTTCAGTTTTATAGACGGTTATTAAATTGTATAGTTACTAAATCTTTACCTTCAGCTATATTTGTTAGTCCTCAGTACAAAATAAACTTAAAGCTTGCGAGGGCTATTCTCTCGCAGGCAATACCTGCGAAGGATGTTCTCTCGCAGGCAGAACCTTGTAGGAGAGATACGAAGCGGCTACCTTTGGGGATGCCTTTTCCTCTCCGTTTTTGAACTAAGATTCCCACAAGCCGAGGCACCTCGGCCTGTTCTGAGAGGTGTATGTTCCGGGGTCACAGACCTTGGGCATACGGTAAGAGTTGTTCGCTATTCCCATTGGAATAGTCGGCCGGCTGCCTCCTAAACTGGCCGAGGCACGGAGAAGGGAATGCTTCGTCCCCACAGCAAACTCCTCTCCCGCTATCGGAAGGGCGTGGGACCAGTACCCAATGCCCGACCTACTTGATGCAGGTTTTTCTAGGTTTTCCCTGCATTTCTTTAGGCGAATGCCGGGTAGGATCCTTAAAATATAGCCCGGGGGCCCTAGTTAACCCTTGGCTACCTTCCTCTACCCTTCCGCATTCCCCCTTTCAAATACCTTCCTATGCTGGTAAAGGGGAGTTGCCCAACGTGGATTACCCTCATGTAGCCTGTTGCCCTAAAAAAAATTTTAAAAAATGAACATATCCCGATTATCTACTTTGATGTATTGAAACCTACTTTCGCAGTAAATTGTAGGAATATGGATTTGAAAATTGTTGACAATGGCGAGGTAACATTATTATTTAGATTTTTCGGGTATTCCATTGTCTGGGTAAGGGAGTAGAAAGTCGAGCAACAAAAATACAGAAAAGTGAAAAAGTAAAAATAAAAAAAACCCCAGAAAGAAAGAGGCAGTGCACATTCGGATGCTATATATTGAGATAGCTGTCACCCTAGGACCAAGTATTTTTAGGAATTTAGTAACTCTTCCCCCTAATGAGTGTACTGACTCTCATGTGTCCGAGTGCCATTCTCTCCCTGAAGACGAACAGTTTTCCTTAGAGATAGAAACGTTGGAGTAAATCTGTACATCATTTTCTCAACCCCTTATAGAAACCCACGATCTTTCATGTCGTCTCTTTAACGCAATAAACTTAACTTGTTTGTTTGGTTTCTTGTACAGTGCCTCTTTCTTTCTTTGTTTTTCTTGTCTTCTTTGCGTTTTCACTTTTCAGTCCTTTTATTGCACAAATTTCTACTACATTACCCAGACAATGAAATACCCGAAAAATCTAAATTATAATAACTACCGAACTACCTAGATGTAGTTAAGGCATGAAATTGTCTTTTCTTCAACACGTGACAGACCTGTTTGAAGTCTCGTCCCGTAGTTATTTAATATTTCTCTTCATTTGATAGATTTATGTGCCTTTATGCATAACGAAGCATCTCTTCAACCTGCACAGCTACATTTACGCTGTCATTTCAATGATATTCTAAGAAATTATGATGAAATGGATTCAAAAGTATTAGGTCGTTGTTAAAAAGACTTGAGTCTTTTGTCGGTACAGGACCAGAGGTCCTCCTCAGGATAGATTTAAGGATGTGTGTTTTTCTTTAAATTATTTGTAGCAGAATTTTTAAGGTAAAGGAATGACGCAAGTCTTCTTTTTTCTCTTTCTTTGAAAGGAGGAGTTTTTTATTTTCCAGAGAGATTTCTTTTTGAGAGAGAAGTAATTTTTCCCCGTCAAACTTATTGCAACTGTTCTGGGATGGGACGGTTATAGTATGGTGGGAATCGGGAAGTTGAAGGTCCCGATATTTTTGATGGAGTAAGAAAGCTGATTTCCGAGGATAGGTATTGGATGGTGGAAGATGGATATGATTTCTGAGATGTTGTTTTTAATGGATCGGTGGAGTGAATTTAACCTAGCACCTTCAAGTGACAATAGATTTACGATATGCATTACATATTTACATTCTCACAAAGTCCACACAAAGACACTTGAATGTGTATCATATATCAATGAAATAAAAATTCAACGAATAAAATTTTAAATCGGCATGAAATTACAATTATATTTAGTGAGACAATGAATGTTGTTTAATATTAATTAATATTTTCTTTGCGTTCAAGCCACGGTACCTCCAATGACTAACCTCATCCCTATACAAAGATGCAGGATCTCCATTGTTGGTAGAGGAAATGTTAAGTGGTTCCTCTCTCGCATACCAAACATTGCTCGTGCTACTGACCGGTTGTGATATTGCTTCGATAAATGTTGCCAAAAATCAGCTGGAAGTCAGAGCATCTACGATTATGAAACAACGTAGTAGACGAGTCCGTTCCTTGTCCTATTTGAAATAAAGGGTCTACTTTTCTGTATAATTTTAGTGTGTCGGGGGTTCTTAGAATATACGAGCTACACCATCGTTCAAGGTTCTCAATTAATTTCTCCTCTCTTGTAGTTCCCAAAAACGTGGGGGGGGGAAATCATTTTGTCAAGAGATTCTCATGACAAGGACTTCCCTGGTGTACGTACACCTGACGAAATGGCAGCGCAGTTTAGTTTCCACACTGATCCGGCTGCAAAACCGAGAACTATTTATGAAGATTCTCGTGTTTAAATTAATAATTACCTGTCTGTACCAACATTCTTCGTCTTTGGTTCACGTCTGTTTGTGATTTATGGAGTGCTTGTACGAATAATAAATATGTTTCAGAGTACAAGCATGATCGCTGCAAGTATGCGACATGAAAGAATTTTCTATTTGTATTCGTTCCGTTTGACCATGTTGGTCGCTTACTGCAATGTCAATGATAGCCATGAGAACTGGCCATTGCTTTTCATTCCTATTCTGCCTGTTTTTCAGACGTCAAAGGAGGACGTGAAACTTGAATGTAAGATACTTTCTGGATCCTTGCCCTAGACCGATTTTCCTTATAACGTTGAAGGATACTTACGTATATTGTCCCGATATGGCAGTTTCTTCTCTACAATGACTAAAAATTCTGCAGTTATTCTGAGCGATTTTTTTACAGGCAATGTCACAATGTAAAAGCACCTTAATCATCAGAATATCTACGTCGATACTCTCATTAGCTCATTTAATACGATAGTTTGTCACACACTATAAAGTAAAGTTTTGCATAATATTCCTGTGCGATTAATTATATTGGAGTGCAACATTACTGAATTTTGAAAACTGTAAACGCACATATTAACATTCATTGGATAGGACATCTAATTATATATTTAAAGCGAGACTTTAAATTCCGCTGATGCTGTCCAATGTCATGGAACGTTATATTTCAAATCTAAGAGTCGAATATTAAATATCTTAATTCTTGCAATACGGTTAATCGTTATTTTGGATTTTAATTTGATGTCAGTGGTGGATTTAAAATTTGGTTCGTGTTGGTCGGGTGTTCAATTATCTGGTTTTAAGAGAAAAATGTAGAAAAATAGGACGTATCAAAGAGGACAATAGACCACCCGACCAACACTTACCCAATATCGAGATTAATTGATAAAAAAATGGAAGTTATTTAAAAACACTTTCCAATGTTTATCAGTATTATTCATTCCATGAATTCAAAAGCGAAGAATAAATTAATCTGCGATATAGTAGCATTTTCAAGTCATTTCTTTTGCATAGGCAAATTACATCTAACATTGATCCAAACCTATTATTCATGTCTTCGATCGTCTTTAAATTAATTCTGCACCACTAACCACAAAAATTATAACCCAAGAAATTCGTAAGTACTGTACCCGATGTGACGAATTCGTCAATCATGTAATAGGCAATACTGCAATTGTATTTATTTTAAGCTAAAATTGGATATTTGTTCGTTGGAAGCTATATGTACATTGTAAGTATAACAGTTACATTATAATACACTGGTTTTTTTTAAAAAAATATTGAATTATGAAAAGAAGTCACTTCACTATTTACCTGTTTTTCATTACGTAATCCGTGAATATATTTTAAAAAATTATAAAAATAATAGAAAATATATAATCATACTTGAATGATCACACTATTTTTCTCAGCCTAGCTCTAATTGATTCAAGCTATTAGGTGATGAGGTCAGTATATCAACAGTAAATTGAATTTCAGTCACGCATTGACCTGTTCATAAATCTTCTAGTTGCTCTTCTTTAATTTTGTGAGGACGGACATTTTTTTATTTCTTTCCAAGCCGGTTCACACGGATAAGCTTTATATATTGCGCAAGGTCTCACGTGTTTCCTCCTATTACTAAGTGTAGTCTGAACCTCACCTATGCTTTTGCAAACAGAACAGGAAAAAAAAATTCAAACAATTTGTATTCCATTTGTAATCACATTAATAATAATCATAAGAAATAAAAATTCAGTAATCAACTTTACATTATAAATGATGCAGTTTTTCGACCAGTATCAGACAATATGTTTTTTATTTACGACAAAGTTTCGGTACGTGGTCGTACCTTCATCAGGTCTGCGGATAAATTGTACAAAATAAAGTTGTATTATCGAATGAATTTATAAAATTGGTTGAACAAAAAATATTATACTATTAACCCAATCAAACTAAGAAAACACTCACCTGATTACGCTAAATGTTGAAACCTAATTTCACACCCTATTGAATAAAAAACAAACAATTTGTACCGAGGCACTTATTCACAAACTACACTCAAGTGCGGTAGCAGCAGAACTGAAGAGGATTACCAACCCTCAATAGAATTGTCTAATCCCTTAGGTATCTGTCCCTGTGACCTTGGAGCGTGTCTCGCAAACAATTATGCGACCCTCTCGTCATCCGAAATTACTAAACTGACATTTTCACCAAACAATTATACAAAAATAATATTAAAAATTTAAAATCAAGAATCGACAAATTATAGCATTGTAAATTTTGCTTAATTTAATTGTATCATTATATGAGTTTATGGTGTTCTCAGTCATTTTTATGTATTTCATTTCAGATAAATTGCGTTTATACAGGTTTTTCTCTATATATAAATTCTCAACATCTTTCCAATCAAAATCATGATTCTCCTCCAGTCTATGAGCAGTAACCACATTATGGTTCCAAGTTTTAAAGTTCTTTGTGTGTTCCTTAAGTCTAATTTCCAAAGCGCGTTTTGTTTGCCCTATATAACACTTATGACAACTTGGTTCACTAAAATTAATTTTGTATACGACATTATGTTGCTTTTCTTTATCAATTTTATCTTTGCCTTTTATATAAATTTAGGAACATTATTGTTAATTTTGAAAATAATTTAAAAATATAACTTAATTAAAAACCGTTTCATGTTTTCGCTGAAATGACCATAATATGGCAATACCTTAAACTGTTTTTTCACCTCTTTCTTATAATTAATGTCTATTGTACTAATTTTGCAATTATATTTATGTATATTGATTCTTTTAGATATAAGTTTGTTAATAAAATTTATAGGGTAAGCATTATTGATAAAATATTTTTTTTTAACAATTTTAATGTTTTGTGTGTGGTATATGGGAGTAGATAACAGTAAGGCTTTGTCTATGAAATTATACACCATAGATTTTTTTAGTGAATATGGTGACTGGGTGGAAAATTTATAACTCGTCCTGAATACGTTGCTTTACGGAACCAATTTGTTTCAATGGAGCCATTGTTATTAATGGCTCATACATATAAGAAACTAATTATTTTCCATTTCATATGTGAATTGGAGTTTATCATGGTAATTATTAAAAATTTTGATGATGTCCTTAATTTCATTATTGCTTACTATACAAAAAATGTCAACCACATATGTAAAGTATTTAATAGCTTTGTTTTATTTAAATAATGAGTTTCTAAGTCTCTCATAACAAATTCCGAAAAAATGGGAGATAACGTGGATCCCATTCTATCTGTTGTAAATAAATAAAAATATTGTCTGATATTGGTCGAAAAACTGCATTATTTATTATATATAACCAGACGTAAAAATA